>SNQJ01S0022789.1:66688-95270 GCA_010110895.2 Picea sitchensis
ATACACCATGCACAATATATGAGAAATAATCAATAGTTATTGTTCAAGGGAAGTAATGACTTCCAAAGGTAGCTACAGCTTTCAAATGTAAAGGGAGGGATAAACCTCCAAGAGGAAGATACAATCCTCCAATATCAAGAGAGGGTTTAACTCTCCATCATTTCCCCTTCCTTCCACCCAAGAATATATGAGAGATAATAAAACCTTACATTAATTCGTCACCATCAACCAACCATCACATAGAACCTGAGAATGCTTCCTAAGACTTCTTCAATTTCTGTAATTCTTCAATTCTTGGAATAATATTATCCTATAGATAATATTACTCAATGTATCTCTAAAACTTCTCCAAGTTTCACTCCTTGAATCCTCCCCAAAAATAAGTTATAGAGAGAATGGTGCACCTTGTTCAATTATGGTTTATTCAGGAGACCGTACTTGTATAGAATTCCCCGCGCTCAATATTTAACATCAGATTCTAAAAATATCACACGCGAAACTAAATTCCGTACTATTTCCAATGAAATTTGTCCCACTTCATTTGGATTCTCTATGAAGAAGTTATGACTATTTTACCCAGAACACTTGTTTATTGACTAGCTTCGAGACTGGTCAAAAACCCTATCTTCCATAGAGTGTATCTCCATAATTATAGCGAATCAAGAGATGAAAATTTCACCACATGTACCTTGATACGTATTCTCAATACCATAGCAATTTCACCATCTGAATCGTTCTATAAAATAACTTATAGTGAAAATGGTAAGATGTCCTAAAAATAACATACCTTAGAACACATCACCAAAAGACTTCATCCTCCCTTGAAATTTGGCCTTCTTTACGTCTGATTTCCTATGAAATTCGACTTTTGTGTAAAATGAATGTATAATGATATTTATTTATACCATTTATGTCACATCCTTTTAACATTAGGTCTGACCTGACACTTTCTTACTTTGTAATTATGTTCTTAATTATCTTCAAGGCCTACATGTACTTCCTTCTTCAATTCACTTTGTCATCTTCAAAAATTCAATTCTCCTCAACCATGAGTATCCACGTGACGTACCACATACCACTGGAAACAAAATTATGTATACTATCCATCCATGGGTGTTGTATCTGCATGTGTATTGTCCTTCACTTCCAAATACCTTCATCAATCTTGCGGTCCAAAACCCATGACTAGGGTTGAAATCAATGACCACAACCAATCTTGCAACAATATAATCAAGTCATGATTAAAGATGAAAACATCCACAAGACAACCATAGGACAAGGTATGGGCATAATGAGTTTGTTGTGGTGCAATTTGGACTTACAAATGCACCAACTACATTCATGTGTTTGATGAATAGTGTGCTCTACAAGTATTTAGACAAGTTTTTCTTAGTGTTTGTGGATGAAGTTTTGGTGTATTCCAAGAATCGAGAGGAGCATGAAGAATGTCTTGGGATGGTGTTACAGGTGTTAAGAGAGCATCAGATATATGCCAAATTTAGCAAGTGTGATTTCTTTAAAAATGAAATTAGATATCTAGGCCATGTAATCTCAGTCGAAGGAGCCACATTAGACTCTGCAAAGATCAAACCAATCATGGATTGGCATGCCCTTAGAAATGTGATAGAATTCATATCCTTCATGGGATTAGCTGGATATTATAGTAGATTCATCAAGGTATTATCCAAGACCGAAAATCCTATTATGTCAATGAAAAGGAAGGGAAAGAGGTTTGTGTGGTCACTAGAGTGTGAAGATAGTTTCTGGAAACTAAAGAAGTTGTTGACCAACCCCAGTGTTTTAAATATCGCAGACCCAGAAAAGAACTTCTTGGTTTGCATAGATGTTTTCAAGGAGGGACTCGATGGATTTATCATGCAATAAGAACAAGTGGTTTTTTATGAATCACGTAAGTTGAACGAACATGACTAGAAGTATGCTACCCGCGACCTAGAATTTTCCACAATTGTACATGCATTGAAGATGTGGAGACATTACCTGCTCAGAAGGAGATTTATCCCCATGACTAACCATTGTGATCTAAAGTATTTGTTTGACCAACCAAGGTTGAATTCTAGACAGGTCAATTGGATAGCGTTGATCAACGATTTTGACTTTGAAATTAAACACATAAAAGGAAAAGAGAACAAAGTAGCTGACATGCTCAGCCAAAGCGTTCAGACAATACACTTAGTAGTAGAAAGTTTAGGAGAGTCCAACATTCAAAAGAGTGTTAAGACCCTCTTTTCAGATGATGAGTTCTTCAATCAAGTGAAGGAAAATTTGAAGTAAGAACCAAAGGAAAAGAGGTATGAAGGATATCAGTGAAGGGATCATAATCAATTGATGTACAATAAGAGGCTATGTGTGCCTAATTCAATAGATCTAAGGCAATTTATTATGGATGAGTTCTATAGAAGGCCATACGTCAGCCATATTGGTTACCAGAAAATGGTGACAATAGTTAGGCAACTATATTATTGGCTCTGGATGAAGAAAGACATTTCTCGTTATATTTTGAGGTGTTTAGAGTGCCAACATGTGAAAGTCGAGCATCGACACCCTGCATGACTATTGCAACCTATATAGATAACAAAATGGAAATGGGAAGTGATTTCCATGGATTTTATCACAGGTTTACCAAAGATAGTCAAACAACTTGATACAATCATGGTTGTAGTGGATAATTTGAGCAAGGAAACTCATTTTATTCCCATAAAGTCTACTTTTGAAGCCATAGATGCTACCAATGTTTTCATGAAATATATATTCAAGTTGCATGGTTTTCCTAAAACCATAATTTCAAACATAGATGCTAAGTTCACCTTAATTTTTTGGTGAAGCTTGTTTGTAGGTTTAGATACACACTTTTTAACATCCCTAACCCTCCATAGACTTGGAAACGCCACCAACATGACACTTCACTAAGCTCTGATAACGCTACCCAAACAACCTAGCCTTCCAACAAGCCGGGTAACGCTACCACGTGGAATATAAACTTATATGATATATATAACATTCATTTTAATGAAATTAAAACACTTATTCACAATAAACACATAATTATTGCTACCATACAGATGCAATTGAGATTAACAGTAAGTCCACATGCAACGGAACACATGATACATTTCCAGTAATCCAAACATGCATAAAATACATAATTAAACACAGAAATTATACTTATCTTTTAGCTGGAGTAAATCCACCAACTGCGTTTGACCTTTTAACATTGGTTAATCCAACGGTCAAGCTCTCCTCTCCATATCTACAATGTAGATCCACTTTGGAGCTTTAGGCTTTGTCCCTTCTCTTGTTTCTGACATCAGGCTTCACTGAAGTCGTGATGTCTGAAGGGATTCCAGGTTAACTCTTTTGCACCTTCCCCAGATTTGACGGTCGTGAAGGATTCTCCTTCTCTCGAACAGATCCTAAGGTCCACATTACTCTACGTCCCAACACCACTTGTGTTGTGGTTTTACAACACCGTTACTCCTCATGAGATTCATAACACGTCCAAGGTAACCTCTTGGCACTGAGGAACGTTCTGAGGTTCGAAATTGGTCCTCCAAACACAATTTCCTCTTGAAACCTTGGGTCCAATGACCACTTATCCAGCCTATTCAGGCTGAGTGTTTGAAACCATGGGTCTGAACTCGAATTTCGTCTACTTCGACAAAAAATATTTTTGAAATTTTTTTCTTCATTTTCCACTAACATGGCCCATCCAGGCTCAATGTTGTAACCTTGGGTCATAACTTTGATTTTTGTCCATTTCGACAACACTCCTTCCGAAACTCTTGCTTCAACTTCCACTAACATGGCCCATCCATGATCAGTGTTGTAACCATTCTCTAATACCATATTGTAACATCCTCGACCATCCAGAGACCAGGCAATGCCACCAACACGACACTTCACTACGCTCTGATAACGCTACCCAAACAACCCGGCCTTCCAACAAGCCGGGTAATGCTACCACACGAAATATAAACTTATATGATATATATAACATTCATTTTAATGAAATTAAAACACTTATTCACAATAAACACATAATTATTTCTACCATACAGATTCAATTGAGATTAACAGTAAGTCCACATGCAACGGAACACATGATACATTTCCAGTAATCCAAACATGCATAAAATGCATAATTAAACACAGAAATGATACTTATATTTTAGTTGGAGTAAATCCACCAACTACGTTTGACCTTTTAACATTGGTTAATCCAATGACCGAGCTCTCCTCTCCAGATCTACGTTGTAGATCCACTTTGGAGCTTCGGGCTTCAACCCTTCTCTTGTTTCTGACATCAGACTTCACTGAAGTTGCGAAGTCCGAAGGGCTTCTGGGTTAACTCTTTTGTACCTTCCCCAGATCTGACTATCGTGAAGGATTCTCCTTCTCTCGAACAAATCCTAAGGTCCACATTACTCTACGGACCAAAACCACTTTTGTCGTGGTTTAATGGCACTGTTACTCCACTTGAGCTTCGTAACATGGCCAAGGTAACCTCTTGGCACTCAGGAACATTCTGAGGTTCGAAATTGGTCCTTCAGACATAATTTCTTCTTGAAACCTTGGGTCCATTGACCATTTATCCAACCCATTCAGGCTCAGTGTTTGAAACCATGGGTCTAAACTTGAATTTTGCCAACTTTGACAGCAATTCTTTCCGAAATGTTTGCTTCATTTTCAACTAACATGGCCCATCCAGGCTCAGTGTTGTAACCTTGGGTCAGAACTTTGAGTTATTTCCATTTCGACAACACTCCTTCCAAAATTCTCGCTTCAACTTCCACTAACATGGTCGAGAATGTTCAGAGATTAATAGTTCGAATGCGCATATGTGAAATCCTCTGAAGTCTTGAAGCTTTGAAGTTCCGAAATTCAGACACCTGAGGTTCCATAGTAAGCGTCAACCATCGGATTATTAGTAGACATGGACGATTGATTTGCTCTACGTCGTGAGTTTGGTAATCTGAAACTCCGAGATATTGTTGTGGGGTGCTTTCAAACCTTCTGAAGCAGAAGGCTGAAGGCTAGAGTAAGCACCTAGTGATCTAGTACTTGGTCACGACCCATGGTCATGTGGGTTGGGGACTAAGAGAAAGGGGCTAGTGCCTAAAAATGATTACAGAGCAGAGAAGAGATTAGAAAGAAAATGAAATCTGAACGTTTTCTTAAATCAGATTGGTCTGAATGCGTAAACTGGTGAAGTATTGAATAAGTTGCAATTGTTTCTCTTCTTTGAGTTTTCGAGTGCAAGCAGTCCACATTGAACGCAAGGAGTGCATTGACAGAGGTAAGTTAACCTTAGAGAAGCTCAGGAGAGATATCGTTGAACCTTCATCAGCATAAGTGCAAGGAGTGCACAGGAATAACTCTGTGTTGAGTTTAGAGAGAGATAGAATCATTGAGAACTTTGTAGGGATCTGTCAGTCAGGCATCGAGCGAGTGCAAGTTTGCATGGAGAGAACTCTTTGTCAATTTCAGGGAGAAGAGTATCAGAGGAATATACTCACAGAGTTGTTGAACACTCTGTAGAAAACGCTCAGCAAGGTGTTCTTTGACCAGAAGGTTTCCAGGAGGGAATGAAGTTTTCCTTTGAAAGGAAATAGAAGGGTTGAGACCCTTAGGAGACTGATTAAATCAAAAATCTTAGAAGAGACAATGCAAGGAGTGTGAGGGAGACGGTCTCATTCTAAGTCCTAAAACTTAGAAGACATAACACTTATGAGAGAGAAGATGAGACCCAAATTCAAGGACTCGCAGAAGGATCAAAGGTCGAAGCCTTGACACTTAGAAAGTTTCCAATTTCGAGAGAAAGCAAAAGCTCAGGAGGAGGAGCAACAACTACCATCATATCAGCTCCATAGGAAGAGATATGGTCATCGAATTTCACATCCAGATAGAAAGAAAACGCGTAGGAGGAGATTAGATCTATCCGTCAGATATGAGCGTGAAGGACCAACAACCATTGGATCTGGAGCTAAGTGCACGAGACTTAACCCTTGTGTGCGCAGGAGAAGTGGACTTGTCAAAGTCCCGAAGTCTCGAATTGATTTGGGATAGTCCATCGTCAAGGAGGACAAGTGGCGTAATATCCACAACTTCGGAAGTTTGTGGACAATGAGGAGGAGAAACATCCGAAGTAAATCGTGGTCGTGGATCTGAAAGTGGAAGCATGGCACCAGATATGGAACTTTGGGTATGGAGCACTCTGGAGGAAAGCAGAGGATGAAAACGTCGAAGTCTCGAAGGAGATCTCGATCATTTATCAAGGAGGATGTCGAAGGACCATTGATCTGGTCTTTGTTAGAAAGAACCAAAGTCCCGAAGAGAATCAGGGTCGTTGTTTTGGAGGGGATGCATGGCAGAAGATCTGTCACTCCGGGGAAATTCACTCTGGATATTTGTGTGTGTGGAGACGTGAGAACTCCCGAAGGCCAGAGAGCCAGAGTTCGTCATAATTGTCCGATTGTTGAGGATAGGTTTCAATAGATATTCCACTCTGGAAGATTGTCATACGGGGAAAAGCATATAGTTGAGAGTTAAAACTCCCGAGGGCCGGAGATCTGGAATCAACCGTAGTCAATGATTTGGGAAGCAATATATGTGTCGATAGATCGTGTAGATCTGGGATCGCATGTGGAAGGAGTAAATAAGGTAGAAATGGGAGGATAGATAACATTCGTTGATCGTGGATCATCGCCAAGGGATTGGAGATCGACAGACGAGCTGGATTGTGGGGCCAGAACTTGCTCGGGTGTTAAAAATATGAGAGCGGACCGTAATTTATACCATGGTTTTAACAAAGTGATACGTGGCAGCTGGAGGTGAATTGCGGGGAAAAAAACGAGTTGGCCTAAAACCACTCTTTCCCATGCCTACAATCACAATTTTCCATGAGGTCATAGCCCATGGTATTATGAAGGAAAGGCCTAATGAAAAAGGGGCTAACGCCTGAAACTTGGAGTTTTGGAAGCGCGAAGGAATATCCCACGGGTCTGACAGGACCTGCGCCTAAAGGAGAAAAGGGGGCCTATGTATAATTGTTTTTGGTTCAATCACGAGCCTGAAGAGTCAATTCAACTGAGAAGATTGAAAGATCCTTTGACCAGAAGGTTAGCAGACCCGACTAAGGTTGGGGCATTATGTCGAAAGTTCTCAAGGCAGGAATAATCATTCACAGTGATCACAGTGAGAGCACAAGCAGATTCAGGAATCCAGGAAGAATTGAAGACTTTTGGGTTCAGCAAGGACAAGTTTTATAGGGAGAAAGAAGTTGTTGCAATTTATGTGGAATCAAATCTGTTACAACTTGTTGAGTCAGCCAGAGGAAATAATGCTTGCATGTTTGCAAGTGTTGTTGGTAAGGTTGTTGCATAAGGAGGAAAGCAACAAAAAGATGAAGTGTTGGTTATAAGTTTGATAAAAGAAGCATGAAATCTTCTACTGCCATGAGATATTCAGGTGGTATAAAATTTATTAATGGAAGTCATGCAGGTATGAGTTTTTATTACTCTTTTTGCATAATTGTTGAAAGGAAATTTCGGTAAGAATTTCCTCAGCCAAAGTTATTTTATAAAATCAAATGATTATATTATTGAGTGCATACCACTGGATGTGGTAAAGGCTGAAGGCTTGTATTAATTCAAATCTTTTTTAGCTTCTGAATGCACACACTGACATAGTAGAATGTCATGTTAATTTGGTTATGGATTTATAACCAAAGAATTAAAAGATAAGAACTTGTTATAGGAATGTATGCCAGTAATCTAGTCATGTATGAAACCACAACATGGTTGAATATGTTTTGTAAGTGCATGATTATATATTATTGCATGGAAATAATTGTTACTAACAGCTGAAATGTTGTTAACTTATGAAGTTGAGGATATTTCAGGGAGGTGTTAGACATTGCAACAAGAAAGTTGCAAGTCAAGTAGTCACATGAGCATTGACTACAGGAAATTTTCTTGTTCAAAAGAAGAAATAATGAACTTATTGTTATTAATTATGAACATGCATATAATGACGAGTCATTATATTTTATTTAATTTTTGGGTAACTGTGACTGAATTTCTAGGTGCAGGGAATTCTAAGATCACTGCATAAGATTTCATACATATTGCAATTGAATTATGATGTACAACAAATACTGACAATTTGTTGTCTGTATGAAAGATGGAGCATTATAGGAAAAATGGTATTCAGTTTGGTGCCTGTGGAAAACTAGAAGGATGGATGCATTCATAATATGTCAATAGCCAAGATGAATTATGAAATAGAATTACATGTTTTGGGGAAAAGATGAATTCCCTTTGAACTAAGCTTGAGTTTCTAAATAAATTATTTTATGGTTTCTCATGATAACTGCATGTGGGTGATGCAGATGAGATGATGTTGATAAAAGTTAGAATGTTGAATACAAAGAGTATCTCGGGGAATATGTCGATTGGAGACCTTGGAGGGCAGTTGGAACTCCTTGAGCCATGGTGCTCTAGGACTTTCGGTCCGGCATGTTGCTGAAGCCCAAGGAAAGGGAGGTGTAACAGCTGATGGACTGTGTGATAGTGAAGGTGCACACTCCTGGGGTGGGACAGGCATGTGGGGAAGAGAGACCATTGGTTGGAATGTTGTTGGGGTTTGGTACCTTGGCCTAGACCATGTTGATATGGAAGTCTTCTCAATCAAAAGATAACTATCAATTCTCTATTCATTATATGCTCCATGTTGATATGGAAGTCTCTCAATCAAAGATAACTATCAATTCTCTATTCATTATATGCTATGTATCTCATAATTTGTATACAGGTTATGATGTTATATTTATATATATATATATATATATATATATATCATGTATGTTATAATGTTGCTTCTGAATGAATAGGTGTACGAGCAAAGTGTTTACGTTTGTGGTGTCATAGCATTGCTAAGCGTTTATCAATGGATGGAACATCATGGATCTATAGCCATTTAGTGCTTTGAATGAGGTTTAATTGAAGCATGTAACAAGGAACAATAAGTTGAATGTTTTCCTGAAGCAACTCCAGGGAATAGAGAAATTGAGTTTCAGTTGTAGTATGGATACCATAATTGGTGCTTGAAAGTAAAGCTGGATAATGGGCTTCCAATAGGTAAATCTTGGAGCTTTTTGAAGAATTTTTGAATTATATATGTATAAACAAGTTCACTGAGGACAGTGCAAAAATAAGAGGAGGGGATTGTAACATCCCCCGGTAGAGCCCTAGTTGTAAATATGAATTGTAAACATGTTTGTTAGGCTGGTGAGCCGAGTTATAATAAGCTAGGAGGCTTATGTTTAGGCCAGGAGCCTAATATTTTGTTTGTATATGTAATTATGCAGATCAATAATAAAAATATAAACATTGTTGCATGTAGACCAACCACGAAGAAGAGTTATGGGGGACTAAGATCCACTTGGTAGGGTAAGGAACGGGGGCTAAGTATTTGGGCCTAGGGGCTAAGCTATGGGGCTTACCTCT
The DNA here is from genome assembly GCA_010110895.2 of Picea sitchensis. Classification (NCBI taxonomy): domain Eukaryota; kingdom Viridiplantae; phylum Streptophyta; class Pinopsida; order Pinales; family Pinaceae; genus Picea; species Picea sitchensis. Next base: position 76,213 of record SNQJ01S0022789.1, read on the forward strand.
AGAGGAATAATATTTTAATATTATTTCCTGAAAACTAACGTGGAAATATTATGTTTTGTTATCCTAAGTTCCTGGTGGCTGGGGACGTAGGCTAAATGGAGTGCATGCAGCTCCAAGAAGACAAGTGTCGACCTGGGCTCATGTAGTAAAAATCTGAAGTGTCAGTTGTGTTGTGGGGAGGATTTCCATTATCAACCCACTGTCTAACCATGAACCAAGGCATCCATCACGGATCTATGGAACCAGTAACCCATGAGTCAATCGTGTTGGTAGTTCGTTGGTCATTTGGCCATCCTCTGTGTGATTCGTGAGGCCATTCTCCCATCCTCCGTCTGAACCTAAGACCTTGGTGGTCAATCTTGGATAACCACGCATCTCTTAAAAGGAGAATGAAAATCCAACCTGTGTGATTCTGTGAACCCAGTCTATCCGCACCCGCAGAGACGATTTTGTACCTGAACTATTTTGATTTGTTGCCTTCTGTGGAGAGTCAAGTTGTGTCACAATTGTTGGCTATTATGGCCATGCAATTCCTGGACTAAGTGTGGCTTGTTTCCATCACCTATTTCTTACTGAGCCTTGATATGTCCTATTGTTCGACTGTTGTCTTGTTGGGTGTCCATACCTGTTTTTCCCTGTTGTTGTTGCTATCAACCGTACCCGGTTGTAGCGAGTTGAAGAATGGTGATTAGACATGTAAGCAACTCTCCCGGGTGAGAGAGTCTATTGGGAAGTGAGTTCTCCTAGAAGGGAGTCCCGTAGCAGCCACTGTACTCTGAGACTTATGGTCCAACCTGCTTCTGACACCCAAGGTAAGGGAGGTGTACTAGCCGATGGACTTGTTTTAGTGATGGTGTATCCTCCTAGGGTGGAGCAGGTGTGTGGGGAATGAGGGTCTATGTTTGGTGGGTGTAAGTGGCTACTGGGATAAAATATCCTTCATGTTGCTTTGTGTAACTTCCTTGTTGTCCTTGCTAAGCCTAGAATTCCCTTGCTCGATGGAGTTTAGTCCCAACTCGGGGGTGACCTACTGCTAAGAGTTATGAGCAACGCAGTCTAAGGCTAGGAGGTTCGTGGAAGGTTTGCACACAGTTGGTGTATTTACTCTAGCTAAAAGATAAGTATCATTTATGTGTTTAATTATGTATTTTATGCATATTTGGATTACTAGAAATGTATCATGTGTTCTGTTGCATGTGGATTTACTGTTAATCTTAATTGCATCTGTATGGTAGCAGTAATTATGTGTTTATTGTGAATAAGTGTATTAATTTCATTAAAATGCATGTTATATATATCATATAAGTTTATATTCCATGTGGTAGTGTTACCCAGCTTGTTGGAAGGCCAGGTTATTTGGGTAGCGTTATCAGAGCTTAGTGAAGTGTCGTGTTGGTGGCGTTGCCCAGTCTCTGGAGGGTCGGGGATGTTACAAAACTGGCGTTTAGCACAACCTACCATCCTCAAATCAATGTTCAAACCGAAAGGGTGAACAAATGTTAGAGGATATGTTATGAATGCATGTTATGCATAGACCCAAGAAGTGGGAAGAATATTTACCTTTGGTAGAATCTGCGTACAACAATGGTTATCAAGAATCATTGAAGATGAGTTCATTCGAGGCTCTGTATGGTAGGAAGTGTAGAGTTCTAGTTAGTTGGTACAATCCAGTGGACAAAGTTACACTTGGACCAAAATTACTGAGGGAAATGGAGCAAACCATAGTTCAAATAAGGAAGAATATGCAGATTTCCTAGGATAGACAGAAGAGCTATGTTGATTGAAAGAGAACCCTAGAGAGTTTAAAATAGGAGACCATGTGTATCTCCGGGTGAAACCCAAGAGAAGTTCCCTGAAAATGGGGATCTGTGCTAATTTGGCTCCCCAATATTGTGTGTCATTTGAAATCCTAGAGAGAATAGGACCAGTAGCATACATACTTGCCTTACCACCTACTATTAGAGCACATAATGCATTCCATGTGTCTTTGTTAAAGAAATATGTACATGATTCTAATAATATTATTGATTGGACTATAATATAGGTGGAACCAGAGGGAGAATTCCAGCTAGATCCCCAATGCATCCTGGAAAGGAAAGAAACAATGCTCTGGAACTGAGCCATCACGCAAGTCAAGGTGCAATGGAATCCCTTTGGAGCCGATGAATCTACATGGGGGCTGGAAGATGACATGATATTGGCATACCCATTTTTGTCTACTATATAATTGTAAATGCATGGTGTTATAAACACCGAGGATGGTGTTTCTTTAAGAGGGAGGGAAATGTAAGAACATGTTTTCTCCCACGACTATGATTATGCACAACCTTCACATGTTAACAATATGAGGCATGTAATTGTGTTTTGATTTAATATAAACACCAAACTGTTGAATGAGAGGAACAACCTTTATAAGTACTATCCATGATACACCAGAGGAAATTAATGAGGGATATGGACTGATGGGATGGTTGAGTTAAATGGATACGAGATGCATTAGTGAAGAAAGTAGGAAGATTTCACAACAAGCTAATCTATGCTTACAAACATGATGAATTCAACTACCAGCATACCAGACTGATGGAGGAGACCACGTGATCATTAAAGAGAAGGCCATAGAGGTGGTTGTTTATAAATGACTGCAATAGCTAGCCCATACAGACAGAGAATGGTCAATTGAATAAATGATGGGGGAAATGTACCACAAACCACCCCTTCAAATTACAAAGGGAGGATTGCAGGTTATATCTGCAGGATGTTGCAAAGATCGCGAGAGGATGGAGAAGAATATCAGGGGGAGGAAAAATTCAACATGCGTAGGATGCGAGAGCATGAAAAAACATAGACATGCAGAGGAGAGTAAGGAGATAGGAAAAGGAGACCCTACAAATGGATATGTCATCCAGGGACTGAGGAATTTAATAGAAGACTGAAAAGGAAAAAGGCTCAGAGATGAGCAACAGAGTGAAGAAGTATGGATGTGTTGATTGATAAAGAAGACAATATATTTCTATAATAAAATAAAAATCTTGTTTGAGTTGTTGATTATCACCCTTAACAGAGATGAAACATATTCCCAAACTAGAGCAACAGTGGGATACATCTTTGTGCTTACTAGATAGAAACTGGCACTAGTCATGGGAGGTTGTTGAGGGATTGTTAAGTAGATAAGGGAATCCCTTTTGCAAAGGAAAACCAGTTGAGAAACCACATGATAAACTTGTAGAGACACAAATCTCAGTGGGAGGTGACAACTTATGTTGTGCTAGAGGAAGAAGGAGAGTAAGCTTCTTGGATCATCGTAGACTTGGAACCCTATCGAGTCAATTTCCTTGGTGGTATCATGTCTTGGCACGGGGGTGGTGTGTTGTAATAATTGACTCTACAATAAGGCCTAAGGTTGTGAGGAAAGGATTCCTTTCTCAATCAGTTCGATTAGATTACTCCCTTGTCAGATAAGTGTTCATCTGTACTGAAACTGATAGTGAATCATTTATGTGAATGTTGATGAAGAGAAAAATTGTATGATAACACATATGAATGCCTAAATCTAAGAGAATGTTTGTATACTTAACCTATGATTTTAAATTTTGTAAGATGAGCTATGTTTTGATGTACACCATTGCATGGTTATATCGTAAAAATGAATAGATACAAACTATTATCTTCTCGAATACTGTATATGCTCCCTGTGTGGAGAGCCTGCAATTCATGCAAGGCTTGAACCTTAACTTTGAAAGTTTGTAATGGCCGCAGAATCATATTGAGTTCTCAAAAGTTAGAAATCGAAATCTTGTAGAAATCAAAAAAATGGCTAAGTCCTTAGAGAGAACAATTTTGATTCGGTAAATCATGTGTTGGTCAGCGAATAACAAAAAATGTTGATCTGAAGAGATCATTACCATTGATCAGTGGGTTGTTTCAATTTACCGCTTTAGAGATATCCCTTGAATGTCGTAGGAAAGACTCTGAACGAGAGACTCTAAAATAAAACCTTTCGGAGTGACGCCCTTGGAAGGAAATCTCATGTGTTTTGAGAATAACTCTGAAAGAAAGACCCTGAAGTTGAGCCAGTGTCAACCATAGATCTTTGATTTGGAGGGTGAATCCATAGTTGTTGATCATTATGGGTCCCACTTAGCAAGTATAAAGGGTGAGAGATAATGGGGAATTTCAGTGTGAAGACACGTGTCAGCAAATGATTAGGTGATTGGATTGAGTGCGAGTCGAGTTGGTCTGGCGTTAACTGTCTTCAGAGTACAACTTCGAAGGATTCGTAGTAATCCTTCGGTGGCTTAGGAGTGTGATCCCGATAGAGGGGATATATCGACCATAGGTCGGGGTATGGATAGATGGAACGATATCCATTGATCTTCTATGAGACCCTTCTAAGTTAAGGAATGCAATCATAATGTCATGGTTGATGTGGCATGCCATCGGGACAGTCGGAGTGCATTTAGAGCGACAGGAGTCACTCACCCATCAGTGGATGAGCCGAGTATGGTCAATGATGCAAGAAAATATTAGACCCTGATTATATCTCGACCATCTATAAGGATATTGTGACTTTCATCCACATCCATCCATTAAGGAGAGGGGTATATTCCTCGATACCTTACTTTCAGAGTAGTGAAACTTCTCAAGTCATTATAGCTCCGAATGGATGGCATCAAAAGGGAATATTATTTGATACTATATCTATCGGAGGTGAGTGATGAGGGTACTGGTAGAGAGTTCGAGCAATAACATTGATAGACCTATGTGGATTAGAATCTCCTCATGGAAGGATTGACATATGCCACATAGGTGCAACATTGTCACCATGTTAGATGGAAAGTGTGACAAGGTGTCACGTGGACTCCATGTGTTAGTGGTATAGAGGTTTAACTTCAAGAACTATCAAAGGCCATGACCTTCAATCTGGAGCTCAGTTTTGAGCGAAATTTCCACCATTGGGAAGCTCTCGACTATTATGAGGAAAATATCTCTATGGCTAGGGTGAACCACAACAAACAGAAATGACTACAGAAGTCAACTCTATCCCAACAACATGTTATATAAACCAATGTGCAAGCAATATAAGAAAGACGCCTACCTCATCTAGATGTTCGATGATGTCCATCGTTGAGCACTTTGACCGAAAGCTATATACCTACAACAATTTCTCAACAAACAAGAAAAAACAAGTATATGGTGGCAATATAAAAGGTTAGCACACTAGATAGCACAAACCATAAATATACATAACAAATACACCCATGGATAATAATACATATATTTGAAATATATCAATTGGATGGGAAAGGAGTATTTCTATTAATAAACGATCAACAGAAGTGAAAATATTACGGACTTTCGTGTTGGCACAGTTCGGAACCAAGAAACTGATTTCCTTCCAACATGGCCTCCACCACTTCAATCCTCCACCAAAGGCAAGCTCATATAAGGGAGACAAAGACGTTATCCATAAATAAGGGAAGATATTGGGGGTTGAAAATTGTGTTCAAACTTAAAAGACAAAGGGATGCAGACTCAATATGAAGTAAATAATTTCTCCAGACTAACTTTGCTCTCAAAGTTGAATTCTCTCCTTTTCCACAGCTCGAAATTGGCTTATTTATAGCCTTCAAAATGAAAATGAAGGGCCGAGTCAGAGTGTTTCCAGTATATGGAAGGCCAAGGATCAGAGATCTTCTGTTATGACATGGAAACCTGACATTTAATTTTGATTTTCTAGCACAAATCCTGATGTACACGAGTTGTAGTGGAGCAGCCTGCATATACGCTTGTTGTATAGGGTGCAAGATGCGTACAAGTCAAAAATTTTATATTTTTTCCTCTGTACTTTAGTAGCAGGGAAGACAAGTCTACATAGGGAAATGGAAAAAGGCCCTCTCTACAAGATTGCATAGGGTGAGGCAAATATTTCTCTAACAAATGCCCCTTAATGTGCGAGGTCAGAGGAGAATCTGTGATGGCCAAAATACATTATAAACAACCCACAAGTGGAGTGGTAGAGAACCAGTTGGACGAAATCAATTGCTCATTACATTCTGCACTGACTTTCCATACATGGCTGCCAAAAATACACTACAAATCCATGTGAAAATATGCCAAAAAAGAGTTCGTGGCCATGAATAGGAAAATAAAAATGCGGTTACATGCCAATAGTTGTCATAGTCATGAGCAAGGCCTAGTAGAACCACTCTCAAAAACCAATCTGAAGATATTTGTATACCATGGAGTACAATCTGATCTCCCATGATCATTGAAGTCATATAGGTATTGGTCTGATGAAAAGGAAGAAACAGCTCAGGAAAGTTGCGGCCACATAGTGATGTCTTCAAGTCTTCTATACAATCCGCCAAAGGTGCAAGTCTAGATCATGTGAATAAAGGAGTTGAGTTCGAACATAATGAGACATTGTTTGATTACTGATCATTGATGTATATTGTTAACAAACATGAGACATCCTACCGATAATGAAAGTAGGTATCAAGGCACCGAGTACATTCTTACAAGTGTGAATAGAGGAGTCGGTGTCGAACACCTGAAGAATCCATCGATCATGAGACATTGATGTATTCCCAACTGTCGACGGCGAGAGAGCCTTCCACTAATGACTGCAAGCCTCAAGGTACTCATAAGACTCTAGGCCCCATTTCCATAATAAATGGGCTGATGTCAATGGAAAGAGACCCACTGAAAGGAGAGAATTAAGGCATCTCTCATCAGTCAGTATGAGGTACAAAGAAAGAGCTTCATGATTTGGTGGAGATCGAACGAAGAACAAGTTCACGAACCAATGACCCTGTGCATCTTTTGCATGTTCCAAGTGCAAGTGGTACACAAAAAAGACCCTCTAAATAGCAGCCAATGATGAAAACCACTGACAAAGGTGAGGAAACCACTAATAAGGCTAATGGCATCCAAGACACTGCATGAATCCCAATGTTTGAATAGATGTCTTATCCTCAAACACAAGGGAAACCACCGAGTCAACGACCAATGATGAAATGTCGACTTTTGGGTTCAAGGTTGTTTACCAATGATGAAAGTAGGTCTAGGGTGCATGATAGGACTGCAGTATCATGTGATTCTGAAACAAACTGAGGGTATGGCCGACATGCAAAGTCAATAGTTCTTAGGAGTGGCTGACACAGGTTGATAGAATTCCTTTGAACAAGAGCATGAGACATATGGAGGACTCTGGCAGCATATACCCGATGATGAAACCATGAGATGCAAGAGGCATCAATGAAACTCTTTGTAGGGACTGGAAGAGTAACCAGTCGATAGAGAAGACTTTGTAACGAGCTTAGCTTCCTATGACTATGGTAATCCCAAAATTATGATGAATGGACTCAAATAACTTTGTTCTCTATTCAAAGGTGACACGACTGCTGCCGATAGAATATAATACTCCCTTCTTGCCTATATTTTTGTTGTTTTTTTATAACAAATGAATGTTATGATACAGAGGAGGAAACGAGTGTCGCAAGTAAGAAAAACTAGTTCTAGCACTGGAACATGCCTATGCTTAGTGCAGGAAAGTGCATGTGGGAGATGGATACTCAAGGGATGTTCCCTCCTAGGTATAGGGTGTCAAATTGTGAAGGATATGAACAAGGCTCTTCCTGGTTAAGGATGAAAAACTGTTGAGGCAAATGGTTTATAACGCAAAGCAAGAACCGACAATAGGCTCAATACTGCAAGCAAGGGCATGAGATGAAACCACAACTTAACACCAAAAAATGTCCTTTTTTATATCTTGTAGTCTACTTGGTGTGAAAAAGGGATAAACTTGTACCAAATAGACGTATTTTCAAAACCAATTTTACAAGTTTGAAAAAGACAAGCTTGCTTGGCAATCTTTTCACTTTTTGATAACGAGTCGGAAAAGAGCTTAACTCGGACTCATTTGGGAGATTCTAGGGAGAAATTCATGGGGGAGGCCAAGGATCCCATGCAGAACTTTTGTGGAATGTCAGTAACTTATGAATGGCTGAAATAAGCTTGGGAAAACCCAAAGCTCTCCAGGTCGAGGAGGGTAAATCACTAGCGGAGGATATCATCTTCGTGACATATCAGATAATGTATCTTACTGAAAAAGACATAGGAGGGGGCATTGTATACCCCACAAGACCATCCCAATCGAAGGGAACTTCCTTGGGACTTGGAGGGAGAGTACTCGGGGAGAGAAAAACTCTCTTGTGTTCAGAAGGAGCATTATCTGGAATGCTGACAACATGATATAGGAGGTATATGACTAGAACTAGAACTAGAAAAATGGGATTGACCGAAAATTGCATCGGTGTGACCACTCCTTCAACTATTGGTTGAATATGATGTGAAACGAGAATTTCAAGAGACACATATCCCCCAAAAATAGGAGTGGTGTTGGTCGAAGATTGCATCGACATGACCACTAGTTGAACAGGATGCAAGACGACAAGGTCAAGAGACACATCACCCCCAAACATAGGAGAGGTCTCGGTTGAAGATTGCATTGACATGACCATTGGTTGAACATGATTCAAGACAACAAGGTCAAGAGACGTATCACCCCCGAACATAGGAAAGGTTCTAGTCAAAGATTGCATCGACACGACCACTGGTTGAATAGGATGTGAGACAACAAGGTCAATGGATGCATCAACCCCTAAAGGAAGAGAGGTGTCATTTGAATATTTCATTCGCATGAATGTTGTATCAACCATAGAAGGAACGAAGTGTGGGGAAACCACAACCGAATTAGAACCTGAAGGGCCCTCAAGTGAGAGCCATGCTTTCGGTATCCCGGTAGTAGCAGGACACAAAATGAGTAAGGTGGCTTCCTTCACAAGTCTTGCAAAGGAATCTGGCCTTACGTCTGACACGTCTAGGATTCTCAATCATATGAATGCCCCCAGCATGACTTGCATTGGCTAGTGACAAATATCCAACATGACTAGTAGAGGTTGGTGATGTATGTGTAGTGTGACTAGCAATGACTAGATTTGTTCCCCCAACATGACTTGCAGTGGTTGGTTGTTGGTCTTAAACATGACTTGCAGAGGTCGTTGACCAATCTCCAACATGACTAGCAAAGGTTGGTGACGAAATGTCAGTATGACCTACAGTGACTAGAATTGTGGTGGCGGTGGGTAGTGGCATTTGAGAGTAAGGTCCAAGGAAAGATTGGTTTTGAGAAATTGCAGGCTAGGAAAGATCCTGGTTTACACCATGTCCCTGTCTGGTAGGATAGTATCCTCCTCCATACTAATTCATAAATGGTTGTAAGGGCATCGACATTAAAGTATATGTCTATGAACAGACAAAATCATGATAAGCATTATTCGAGTGAGGATACATGTTTCCCCCAGACGAAGCAACTTCGTGAAGGGGGTTGCCCATACTATAAAAATAACTTCCCCTGGATGAAACACTAGGGGAAAGACAGAGGTATGCCATGGGAAAAGTGTTCATAGGAACCGACATAGCAGAAGAAGGATAAGTGGATGGAGTGTAATATGTAGAATGATTACTTATTTAGGCACTTGCTTCTCGCAAAGTGGATTCGTAGGAAGGAATATTTCAACCTCCTACCATAAGAGATGTTTGAGGGGTATGAATCCCACCAAATGGAAGGAGATAATAAGTAGGCATCATGCCCCCAAACCCAAAACTTAGATTCGCATAAGGAGGTGAAACAAAGGATGGCAAGTGCAAAGACATGTATGGCATACCATGAGAAAAATGATTAGAGACCCAAGCCATTGACTGAGTATCATAATTTTGTACACCATTATGAAAAGAGAAAGGATTCATTCCCATGAAATGAGTGAACATCATGGGGGGGTAGTAGTAAATGAGGGAGCCAAAGGAACTCCACTATCCATGATAACAAAAACTTAGTATAAACTCCTAAGCTCGACTAGTAATCAAAGAGCACAAAAAAATTCAAATGGCCAAAATTCATGCAAACGGGGTAAAGTGGTTGAGTGGCCTCCCTCCCTAAAGAAGGTATGTATTTCCCAAGAGGGGCCTAAGACTCCCTGTAAATATCGGAGGTAACAGAATCAGTTATAAGGGCCCTCATGGGCTTAACAACTAGTCAATCAGATCCCCCCAGAGAGGTAATCCTCCATAAAGGTTGTGTGTTGTCCGACCCTTATCTGACCTAGGGTACCTGTAGAATAGACCATGTAAATAACCTATGAGACACCTAAGTCAAGAAAATAATAAACCATTGTATAACCGATGCACAGGCGAGCAGTCGTAAGTCAGGTCCACCGTATAGGCAGGGTAGCAAAGCCTGAAACCTTGAAAGCACCGCCTCTCATGGAGGTAAAGGAACTAACAAGATCCCCAGATATGAATAGATCCCCAGAAATATCTCTGGCGCTAGGAAGGTATCCGGGGGATATCCCTTCAACCAACTTCATGCGACCTCATGATTAACTCCGGTGTGAGCGGAGCCTCATTATCTTACCAATTATACAATGGATTTCTCCACTCCCTGACTCAGACACATATGTTGATTTAATTGCCTTGGAGAAGTTTACTCAAAAAATCCTATTCCAAGGCACTAAATCCTAGGCTAGTTTGTGCACCCTAGAAAATAAAATCATTACTAATAAATTTTAAATTATAGCATTGATTTTAATGGTCATGATTACTCAAAAAGATATGGTGATGAAACTCATGGTGTTATGACTCTGCAAGAAAAGTAAATATGAAAATAATGCAAATTCGTAAATTTAAATTTTAATGTATGATATGCTTCTAAAAACGATGCAATTTTCAAATTCAACTCTGCAATTCAGAAGTAAAAATGTAATCTTTCACTGTATGCACTAAGCTAATGATAAAAACCCAAAAGACAAAAATGCCAAGCAATGCAAAATGCATATTTTTTTGTATTTTCAATATATTGAAACTGAAAATGCATGGACTGAAAACTAACTTGATATATATCCCTACTATGTATAAAAAAGAGATAACTTGAGAAGGATATCAAGCAACGAAACACCTAGCCCAATGTACAAGGACAATAAAAATGAAAAGATGAAGAGAAAAACTTCGCCCAAAAATTCAACCAAAAGAGGGTTTCCTGTCATCCCACAGGCACTCGACAGGCACTACAGGGACCCAAGAAGGCTTAGCAAGCATCAAATCCTACCCAACAAACACCAGACCAAGCAAACAAGCAAGGAAAAAAGGTGTAAATGATTGTTTAGGTAAACAAAGCTTATATACGCAGCTTGTAGTGAGACAGCCTGCATGTATACGTGATTGTCAAGGCAAAAGGTGTGTTTATTCTTTGAAACAAGGCCAGGCAAGGAATAAAGGTTGAAAACTCAGACCCAGAGTGAACAAGAGTTGTCAAGCAATGATACGAAAAGAACCACAATATAAACGAGAGCAATCTAAGGAGAAAAGTACTTGAAACCCTAAGAAAGAAGATTCAATCCCCAATATGGTCACCAATTATGTTACGAGGAAAATATCTCTATGGCTAGGGTGAACCGCAACAGACGGAAATGACTGCATAAATCAACTCTATTCCAACAACATGTTATATAAACCAATGTGCAAGCAATATAACAAAGAGGCATACCTCATCTAGATGTTCGATGATGTCCACCGTTGAGCACTTTGACCCAAAGATATATACCTGCAACAAGTTCTCAAAAAACAAGAAAAAACAAGCATATGGTGGCAATATAAAAGGTTATCACATTAGATAGCACAATCCATCAATATACATAACAAATACGCCCATGGATAATAATACATATATTTTCAAGATATCAATTGGATGAGAAAGGAGTATTTTTATTAATAAACGATCAATAGAAGTGAAAATATTACAGACTTCCGTGTCGGCACGATTCGGAACCAAGAAACTAAGTTCCTTCCAACTGGGCCTCCACCACTTCAATCCTCCACCAAAGGCAAGCTCATATAAGGGAGACAAAGAGTTTATCCATTAATAAGGGAAGAGATTGCGGGTTGAACATTGTGTTTAGACTTAAAGGGAAAAGGGATGCAGACTCAATATGAAGTAAATAATTTCTCCAGAGTAACTTTTCTCTCAAAGTTGAATTCTCTCCTTTTCCACAGCTCGGAATTGGCTTCTTTATAGCCTTCAAAATGCAACTAAAGGGCCGCGTCGAAGCGTTTCCAGTATATGTAAGGCTAAGGATCAAATATCTCTTGTCATGACATGGAAACATGACATTTAATTTTGATTTTTTGGCACAAATCTCGATGTACACGGGTTGTAGTGAAGCAGCCTGCGTATATGTTTGTTGTATAGGGTGCAAGATGCGTACAAGTGGAAAAATTTATATTTTTTCCTCTGTACTTTAGTAATAGAGAAGAAAAGTCTACATAGGGAAATGGAAAAAGGCCCTCTCTGCAAGATTGCATAGGGTGAGGCAAATCTTGCTCTAACAGATGCCCCCTAATGTGTGAGGTGAGAGGAGAATTTTTGATGGATGAAATACATTATAAACAACCCAGAAGTGAAGTGGTAGAGAACCAGCTGGACGAACTCAATTTCTCATTACATTTTGCACTGACTTTGCATACATGGCTGCCAAAAATACACTGCAGATCCATGTGAAAATATATCAAACAAGTGTCCATGGCCATGGATAGGAAAATACAAATGCGGTTACATGCCAATAGTTTTGATAGTCACAAACAAGGCCTAGTAGAACCACTCTCAAAAACCAATCTGAAGATATATGTATACCATGGAGTACAATATGATCTCCCATGATCACTGAAGTCATATAGGTACTGGTCCGATGAAAAGGAAGCGACAGCTCAGGAAATTTGCGGCCACATAGTGATGTCTTCAAGTCTTCTACACAATCCGCCAAAGGTGCAAGTCTACATCATGTGATTAAAGTAGTTGAGGTCAAAGATAATGAGACATCGTTTGATTACCAGTCATTGATGTATATTGTTAATGTTCGAGCAAGTCTACATTCCCTAATAGATTGTATAGGGTTCCAATCTGAACTCCTTTCATTAACACCATCGCACCTCTAAACATTATCGGTCATTGATGTATACCAAGAGAACTTCACAGCACTCATAGACTTGGTCAAATAGTCTATTATTTTTTCCGACGTGTCTACTTTCTCTTACAACACTGTTTTGTTTTCCACCATGTCTCTCACGAAATGGTATTGTACATCAATGTGCTTAGTCTTAGAATGATAAGTTGTGTTCTTTTCCAAGAATATTGCACTTTGATTGTCGCAACTTATCTTCATAACTCTATACTCAAACCCGATTCCTCAACAAAACCTTTGCATCCATATTGTTTCTTTACTTCCATGAGTGGTTTCCATGTATTTATCTTTTGTTGTTGACAAGGTTACGACTATTTGTCGCTTACTCATCCAGCTCATTGCTCCATTGAACATTTCGAACACATATCCACTGGTCGACCTTCGTCAATCCAGATCTCTAGCCCAGTCGGCATTGACAAATTCACGTACATTTACTTCACTATCATCTCTAGTTTTTCCTTAGTATAATATAGCATAATATTTGGTACCACACAAATACATGAATACTCTCTTGACAATTGTCGAGTGCTCCTTCCCAGGTTTCGACATGTATCTACTCAACACTACCACTACATGGGAAATGTTTGATCAAGTGCATACCATCGCATATATTATAATAACAACAACACTTGGATACGGAACATGTGCCATGTCCTCTATTTCTTCATATGCCCTTGGACACTGTTCAAAAGTTAGCCTTTCTCCCATAGGAATTGGCACCTTCACAGGTTTTCAATCCTGCATGTTGAAATGTTTCAAGATTTTTTCAATATACTTCATTCAGTTCATCCAAATCTTTATAGATTTCGATCTCTCTTGATCTCCATTCCCAAAATGAAGTTTGTTGCACCAATATCCTTCATGTCGAACTTGGAGGATAGCTACTTCTTCACCTCCTTTATTTCATTCATGTTTTTTCCAATCAGCAACATGTCGACATGCAGTGCTACATATATGAAACACCCACCTTCTTCTTTGGAATACATAGTGATCATCTTTGATTCTCACAAACCCACCTTCAGGTTAGTTCATGTAGATTTCTTCTTCCAGGTCCCCATGTAGGAATGTTGTCTTTACATTTACCTGTTTTATTTCTAGATCAAATGTTCCATCCAGGGACATTAGTACTTTAATGGAAGTTAATTTTGCAACAAGGGAAAAAATCTCACCGAAGTCGACTCCTTCGACTTGGGAATATCCATTCGCTACCATTAGAGCTTTGAATTTCACGCTTTGAATTTCATGACTTGGCCTACTATGTTCATCTTCTTCTTGAATACCCATTTGTTACCGATGGGATTTCTTTGATTCGGATTATTTTCGACATGAAATGAGAGCAGAGATATAATAAATAAATGTACATAGATATATCATATATCCAATAACATAACAAATATATATCAGAGATATAACCATAAACACATCGATACATTAATACACAATTTCTATTCATGAGATAAATGTACAAAACTATAGAAAAACATAATGAAAGACTTGCTAGAATGGTGGAATATTATCTGTGAGAAGAAATGTGATGGCTACGCTCATTCATAAGAAGATGATTGTTACAATGAGGCTCTAAAGGCCTTTTTAACATAAATAAATTCCAAAACCCTAACCTTGGAAGATGAAAAGCCAATAGTTTTGTGGACCCCGTTTTGGGTAGTTTGGTGTATCAACTTCTCAAGGGTGTAACTTTGGCATACGATCTTTGTTTTGGGAGAATGATAGCTCGTTGGAAAGGTATTAATGAGGAGCTTCATTTCACAAGATCAATCAAATCCTTTTACAATAATTGAGGTTCCAAATAGTGAAAAAAATGTTGTTTAGGTCCTCAAAATGGCCCCAAAAGTTTAGGACCTGAAAAACTGCTAAAAATAGTAAATTGTCAACAAACTGTGTTTATCCAGTTGGAATAGGTGGGTGGCCACCGATATCCACCTAGATAATTGTTCCACTAGGTAATTTGACTAAGTCCCGTGTCTCATAAGTGTGCAAGGATTCCATCTCTTAGACCATGATGTCCTTCTAGAGTTTTCTCTTTGTTGAGTCGACTTCCTCCATGACCGAATTAGGTTCATCGTCGATGGCAGTTAACATGAATGCAGAATCGAATTCGGGTAGACTATACCTTTCGATTAGTTTTCTTACACATTTTGACCTCCTTACGACTTGGGTCGGTTGTTCCACCTCTTCTTTTGATTCAATTGACTCATTTGAATCATCTTCTTCGCTCCTCAATTCAAACCACACCTTCTTTGGATTATTCTCCATTTGAACAATTTCTTCAGGCTCATACTTACTTTTTAATTCTCTAAAGAACACATCTCAACTCTAAACTATTTTCCTTGATGCATGATCTAAGAGCTTATATCATTTCATTCATTCTTTGTATCCAATGAAAATACACTTGACTACCTTATTGTCCATCTTTCTCCTCTTTTCCTTTGAAACATGCACAAATGCATCACATCCAAATACTTTGAGATGTGAAACCGAAGGCTTCTTACTATACCATAACTCATGTGGATTTGTGTTGACTAGGACCAACGAAGAAGACATTTTCACTAGATATTTTTTAGTGTTGACTTCCTCCGCCCAAATTCTTGTGTGAGCCCAACACCACTGATCATGCTCCTTGTCTTGTCCATCAATGTTCTGTTCATTCTCTTAGCAACTCCATTTTTTTATGGGGTATATGGTGTGGTATTTTTGCATGAAATGCTACACTGCTTGTAGAACTGATCAAATTATTTTACACAGAATTCACCACCATTGTTAATTGTCAGCACCTTAATATTATTATCTATCTGATTTTCTATAAGAGATTTAAACTCTTTGAATTTCTCGAAAACCTATGATTTCTTCCTCGGGAAATATATCCAGGCATTCCTGGAAAAATCATCTATGAAGGAGACATAATACAAGGATCCACCGAGTGAAGGCACTGAAACAAAGCCAAACACATCACTATGAACCATCTCTAGAATCCTTGTTTCCCTTGTCGATCCAAATGGGAACCTCACCCCACTTTTTTTTACATATATATAATGTTCACAAAATTCAACTTCTAAATTACATTCTGAAAAACCTTCGACCATACCTTTGTTGTGCATAGCTCGAAGTCCTTTTTCTCCAATATGTCCCATCCTCTCATGCCTTAGCATGGTCGGGTCGAATTTATCATGACTTGTCGAGTTGATTTGAATCTAATCAACTCGATTCAAGTCAAGTGGAGTCAAAGTTGAGTCGAATTTAGGAAAAATGATGTTGTTGCATCCAGTCGAGTCGACATTCCCTAACAGCTTGTATAGGGTTCCAATTTGAACTCCTTTCATTAATACCATCCCACCTCTTACCATATTGCATGAGTCCATTTGAAATAGAGTGTGCACCCCTCTATCAATTATCTTGTTGATAGATATCAAGTTTCTTTCCAAACCCAGAATGTGTAGCACACCTAGAAGGGTTCTCCTCCTCCCATCTTACAGTAAAATTCAAACTCTTCCTCATCCGACAATTTTGGTTGTCGAGTCGTCCCCCAAGAATAAATCTCCTCCTTCATATTGTTCATATTCTCTATGTGGTTTCATATGATAGTATTTTCCTGAGTCGATCAACCAAACATATTGATCTAACTATGTATTGGTCAACGCCAGGTACACATCGCCTCCCTTATATGCAGTAATCTTTCTCTCAGCCGACTGCTTCTTGTCGGATCGTGTACTAAATTCCATTGCATTCAACTTGAAGTCCCTTTTTTAATTCCCATCTTTACCGCATTTCAAGCATCTCCTCATCAACTGAACATGGGATTTATATCTACCCTTCAACTTATATATTATACTGTAGAATTTTCCTTTATCTCTGTCAATCGGTCGACCTCTCACCACTAATGCATCTTTGATCGATCCTTCCATGTTCTTCCTTCTCATTTCTTATGATAGTAGAGATGAAACCATGTCTTCTAATGCTAATGTGGTTGTATTATTACCTATAGCCACAACTAAGTTATCCCAGGAGTCTAGCAAAGAACATAATAGGCTAATACATTTCTCCTCCTTAGTGATTTTAATATCCATAGAAGATAATTGGATTATAATGGCATTAAACGCATTAAAATGCTCAGTCGTCGAATTGCCCTCGCTCATCCTAAGAAGATATAGTTTCTTTCTAAGAAACAACTTATTTACCAGGGATTTTGACTGGTACAAGCTTCCCAACTTGTCTCATGGTTTCTTGGTCGAATCTTCACATGATACATTTAGCAGTACCTAATATGCAAGACAAAGTCGAATCGTACTCCTTTCCCTTCCCTCGATTTTTTCCCATTCTTTCATCGACATACTTATCAGCATGGTACCTGGACAGAATTTTGTCTATTTTTCTCAATCTATAAGGAAATCTTCAATTTTAAGCTTC
Source organism: Picea sitchensis (assembly GCA_010110895.2). Classification (NCBI taxonomy): domain Eukaryota; kingdom Viridiplantae; phylum Streptophyta; class Pinopsida; order Pinales; family Pinaceae; genus Picea; species Picea sitchensis. The sequence goes on from SNQJ01S0022789.1 coordinate 93,708, forward strand.
AAAAGCTTAAAATTATATCGACTGAATTTTTCAATCTCTATTCTCTAGCTGCTCGCCATTCTTTAAACACAATTTTTAAATATTCATTACTTACGACTCTTATTGAACCTAGTGCTTAGCTTAGATCCAAGGTTGTTAAACCAAGATTTGATACCACATGTTATTAAACCAAGATCTAATGCCACATTTTAGGAAATGAGAAACATTTTCACGCTAAACCTAGTAGAAGAGAGGAAGAAAGATTTAAACAAGAAAGTAAATGACAAAGCAAACACATAGTTCAGAGATATTTTACCCTGGAAACCCAAAAGGGAAAACAAGCATTCCTTGAGCATTCTTCTCTCTTGTTGTATTATTCATTCAAAATAAAAGGTTACATTCCTAACCTTCGTCCACACCTAAGACACAATTGACATCATACCTTCTTTCTTTACACAAGAACAACCTTGTAGCCAATTCCAACTTACATCTTCATGACCAACAACCTCTACGATTATTGAGTGGAAATTAGCAATTTTTCAACATTACAACACACCTTATCTATAGGATTTACAGTAGTAAAAAACCTAAATAAAAGGTTCCCAAAGATGATTACAGATCCATGCAAATCATTGGCTACAAATCCCGCAAATATTGGGATTTTGTTACAGTGGACTACCAAGTCAGATTACCAGTCGACTACCAGTTATCCTTCATTCAGTCTTCAGTCGATGCCACATGCTCGCTTATCAACCTCTTGTTAGTTGACCTCTTTGACTTGTTTTCAATGTCTTTGACTTCGAATTTACCCAGTCGAACCACCTCGGCCCTCGAATTGATGTCAATATCTTCGAATTCAACTTTACTTGGTAGAGCCACCTTGACCTTTGTCTTGTTGTTGATTCCTTCGACTTCAATTGTCAGTCAATCCACCTCAATTATACTTTCACTACAAAGAATATAACAACCCAAAAATGATAGTTAGCCTTGCCATCACCTTATTCTATATGAATTTGGCCTTGTAGTTTTTGAAACACCTTCTTGAAGTCCCCATCTTCTGTGTATGTCTCTTTGCATGGATCATGGGTAAAAGGCTCCATTTGCATTAGAGTTTCCAAATCTATAATATTAGATGTGGGTGGTCATGAAAGCATGTCTGATGTTATCACTGAAATTTCGTATGTACATGGCGACAAGAACTCCGCATCATCAAAACAGCAATGAAGTCATTCATGGCACTGAATTAATTTCACAGCATTCCAGAAGGGTCAAAAACTATACAAAGTAACCAAAAATTGAAGGGCGCTTTACAGTAGTTTGGTGCACGCGCACATGCGCAGGACAAGAACATATTATGCGCGCACGACGCACGGCTGTCAGCGCAAAAACCCGCGCACCTGCTAGAACGACGCATTTATTGAATCGGTCGGCCTCCCAACCGCTTACGGACCGGCTCCCAATCTGATTTGACTCCCAAATCCGAGCCGAATCCGCAGGGTAGGTGGGTTAATGACCTAAGGAATCCCTAAAGGGCCCCTGTTCACACTTTGAAGAGGTTACATAATCGCCCGAGGATCTGCTATA
>SNQJ01S0022789.1:101164-125138 GCA_010110895.2 Picea sitchensis
GTCACCAATGGTTTTGAGCTGGTCTATTGATGAAATCGGAGCACGATGAAGGAAGAGAATTGTGGTTCCTTCTTCCCCCAACGGAAGGCTCTTTGAGGGCCTCACAAAGTTTGCTTTCCTTACAATGAGAAGAATTGAGTATGGCAGTGAAAGAACTCCCAGCGATGTTGCCAATGTGTTATCGTTAAAGAATGAGTCCTTAACAATCTGAGCAGCATAACAATGCCTGAAGTTCCTTGCCAAAACAATGTATCTTCACGGCTTTTTATAGCAGATCCTCGGGCGATTATGTAACCTCTTCAAAGTGTGAACAGGGGCCCTTTAGGGATTCCTTAGGTCATTAACCCGCCTGCCCTGCAGATTCGGCTCGGATTTGGGAGTCAAATCAGATTGGGAGCTAGTCTGTAAGCGGTTGGGAGGCTAACAGATTCAATAAATGCGTCATTCTAGCAGGTGCGTGGGTTTTTGCGCTGACATCCGCGCGTCATGTGCACATGCGCGCATAATACGTTCTTGTCCTGCGCATGTGCACGCGCACCAAACTACTGTAAAGCGCCCTTCAATTTTTGGTTACTTTGTATAGCTTTTGACCCTTCTGGAATGCTGTGAAATTAATTCAATGCCATGAATGACTTCATTGCTGTTTTGATGATGCGGAGTTCTTGTCACCATGTACGGACGAAATTTCAGTGATAACATCTGCCAAATTATTTGTTCTACCCTTATGATACTTTATGACCAAATGAAATTGTTGTAAAAAAACCATCCACTTGTAATGTCTAGTTTGTTGTAGCTTACTCTAGGCCTGCAAATATTGTAGTGGTTGGTGATATTTGTGGATGATTGTATCCTTTCCCATTAGATAGTGTTTCCACTTTTTGACAAATTGTACCAAGGAATAGATATCCTTGTCGTAGGTAGGGTAGTTGAGAACTACCACATGAAATACTTCAGAATTATAGAAAACGGGTCGTCCTCCCTACATCAGTACTGCTCCCATGACATACCCACTTGCATCTCTCTCCACTTCAAAAGGATTCTGTAAGTTTGGGAGTGCAAGCACTAGTGCTTGACTGATATTTCTTTCCAGCTCATCAAATACCTTCTATTGATTCTTCCCCCACTGGAAACTCTTACCACTCGTTGTTTGTAACACCCCTTTACTAAACCTCTGATTATATACAAATAATGATTCCCATGCCATGGCATGTGATCAATGTAAATGTATTATTGTTTCAATTAAGAATACCAACAGTTGATTGTGGAGGTGAAGTATTAAAGTATTGGCCATGATAATGTTAGAAATGCAAACACGAAAAACACAATTCACATATGATAATTAACAATCACACAGATAAGAAACACAATGATTTCATGTGGTTCACCCAAACGTTGGGCTACGTCCACCAAGCATAGGCATCGGTTGTCTTATTATTCAAATCATTGAGATTACAACAAACTTGCAAGTTCTCACTCTGTCTCTCTCACTCAGTCGTCTTTGCCTCTACGAGCTTACATGAATTTATACATTCACACCAGAAACTGATTATTAAATGCACTCCTATCCATATTCTAACTTGGTCTATTTTAGTTGCAACCAACGCAAAATAATAGGAACCAAATCCATCCTTGGAGGAATTCGTTGTCACCAAATCCCAACAATCTCCACCTTGACAACAATTAACCTGATACCTTGCTCCTTCCTTTTGTTCATCAGCTTTTCTGCAAGCCAAGAGAAGCCAAGCACCACTGCAGCTTCTCTAATAAAAATGGTTTCATGATCTCGCCTATGTGACTTGCACGAGCTTGGATTTCCTGAGGGGTCACTCCACCTCCAACATGTCTTCCACAGTTGTGTTGTGAGACTTATTTAGTGACATATCTCCTTCTATCCAAAACACTTGTAAAATATACATTACAATTATCACAGACCATCTTAGTGTAACCATTATAGGTGACATTTGTGCTTCTCAAATGCTGAAACACCCATTTCACTGCAGCCCCTGAATCTGTCACGTATCTGAAAACATCATTATGATGTGAAACATCTGGTCTTAACCATGTAATCACATACAACAGACCCCCTACTGAACTTACACGAGACATAACCTTTTCTTCTTTATAGACATGACCTATACTTGAAGAAAACTTATAATGGAAAGCAAGAGGGATAAAAACCGGTTTTACAATGTACATATTGAACTCCAACCACAACTTACCATTACCATCTATGTGTACTTCTATGCCCATAATTTGTTTTTCTTCTCCTTGATCCCTCATCTGAATTGTCCTGTCCACCTGAGTCATTTTCTTACTGATTTTATCCATGCTTCAGCTTGCATCGAGCATATCATCAATAAATAACATCAAGACTGTGAATTTACTATAAATTGTATATTCATTCCTACCCTTTGAAAAATTCTGACTCACTATGAAGGATTCAAACCTCTTGTAAATTTGCCTGGTACCAATAGGTCATACAATGAATTATCTAGCATGCAAACAAATTTTCCGTTGTGATATTGAATCAACCCTTTTGGTTGTTCCATACATACTATATCTCTGTCAATTATGACCTTGTGAGAAGTAGGATCCCACACACAACATGCCTTTATACCACCATCATAACTTGCAGAGATATAAAATAAGAAGGAATTCAGAAACAAATATTTTAAGTCTAGAAATGATTTACCACTTACCAATACCTGCAATTCTTTCTTGCTCTTATGACTTTGATGCTTCTTCCATAAACAATAAGATACATATGTCACTTCAGATGCCACTTTAGTACTCTCTTCCAGCTTATAAAGGTTATCAACCTTTGTTGCCTTCATCACTACTAAATTACCTTTTGACACTGTGAGTGCTCCACCTTGATTTGTATACTTATATCCACAAGAATCCAACACTCCCAATGAAATCAAATTTGATTTAAGCTCATGTACATATCTAACATCTGTTAATTCCCTAAAAATACCATCAAACATCTTGATTCTAATACTACCAATCCCAACATTTTTACAAGGAATACCATTTCCCATAAACACTACACCCTCATCAATAGAGTGGTAAGAAATGAACCAATTTCTATGTGAGCACATGTGATGGGAGGCACCTGAATCTAATTTCCATTCTTATTGATATTGTGAATTACTAGAAACGGATAAAACTTGATCAGCCATACCTGAATTTGTTACAGCCAAATTTGCTTCCTTCATAGAGTTTTCCTCAGATTCCTTTCTCTTCCAACAATCTTTCTTGAGATGTCTTGTTTTGCCACAGTACCAACATTTTTCATTACCCTTTTTGTGTCTTGACTTAGATTGACAAAAAAATCTCTCATTCTTCTCTTTAGTTCGACCTCTGACCAGCATCGCCTCTGAAGTTGAGTTTTCTTTACTAGATTGTCTCCTCATCTCCTCAGCCAACAAAGCTCCCACAATGGATTCATAATCTAAAACATTTGTTGAGCTAAAGCTAATAGAAGTGACTAGTGTAATATCCTTATATTCATCTTTGAATTTAACTTCCATACTAGTCAATTGAACTATAAGGGTATTGAAGGTATTTAAATGGTTAGCAACTTTTGTACCTTGTTTCATCCACAAACTGTACAATTGTCTCTTCAAGTAGATTATGCTCATCAAGGACTTCGTCATATATAGACTTTCCAACTTGCTCCATAAGCTTGATGTTGTATCCTCTCCTACGATATTAAACAGAACCTCATCCACCAGTCATAAACGAATGGTACTAAGATCTTTCACATCCAGATCTTCCCATTCCCATTTGGTCATGGTTGTTGGTTTCTTTGACTTGTCTGCCAATGCTTTTTGCAACCCTTGTTGCATCAGTAAATCCCGCATCTTGAGCTTCCAGAGCTCAAAGTTTCTTTTACTACTTAACTTTTCAACTTCAAACTTCGAACTCTACATCTTAGCCATTAGCACAAAAAATCTCCCAATACCTACTGCTTATAAAAATCCTTAAATAACAAATAAGGTACAATGTTGAACCAAAAAGTTTAAATCATAAAGAATTTAAGAAATAACCTTTTAATAAAAATTCACTTTACTTTAATTCACATTCACCCCTCCACCTTTACTTCATTCATCCTCCACGTGACTTGACTTTCACCTTTTAAAAAGAAATTCAATATTGAAAAACCCAAAATTTCACTGTACCTTAACTTTTTCTTCTTGAAAATAAATCATACGAATGTTTTTGAAAAGGGAGTGCTCCTTGGATTATTCAAAGGGGGCACTAGGTTGAATTTTCAACACTCCTTGAGTGTGGCTGGGGGAGTGCTAACGCTCCTTGAGTGTTTATGGGGGAGCGTCGACGCTCTGTCGTGGATGAACCGGGTGCGCACCTTCAGGAAATTTTTAATTTCATAAGTGTGAGTGTGCTAGAGCTCCTCTAGCAATGCTTAGGGAGCGTTGATGACTTTATGCCCACTCTGCTCACTCAATTCACCTTCTTGCACCACGTATCTCACCTCACGGATCTCCATCGTAGTAGCTCTGATACCAATTGTTACAATTGCAAATGCGGAAAACACAATTCACATATGATCATTAACAATCACATAGATAAGAAACACAGGGATTTCATGTGGTTCACCCAAACGTTGGGCTACATCCACCAAGCATAGGCATCGGTTGTCTTATTATTCAGATAATTGAGATTACAATAGACTTGCAAGTTCTCACTCTGTCTCTCTCACTCAGTCGTCTTTGCCTCCATGGGCTTACATGAATTTATACATTCACACCAGAAACTGATTATTAAATGCACTCCTATCCATATTCTAACTTGGTCTATTTTAGTTTCAACCAACGCAAAATAATAGGATCCAAATCCATCTTTGGAGGAATTCGTTGTCACCAAATCCCAACAGATACCACCAAAGGAAAGAGGGAGGAAACTTAGAAAGGGGTTCATCATGCTAAAGATGGCCCAAACCTCCTTGCTGACAATAATCGATATTCATATTATTTTTCATCAACCCTGATTTCAAGGAAAATCAGTTAATGAGGAAGGATGGTAGTTGGACAACCAACTACCCCAAATAAATGCAAGTATAGGATATTAGATTAGGATAGCAGAAATTGTCAAACATAAGTACAACAACATGCCAATTCTGAATCCGTAGATTGACCCATGGGTTTCCTTCTAACAGAAGGAAGGGGATAGGTCGAGAACCTTCCCAGGATAGACAAGCAAGAGAATGCACAAGGGTAGACATAGGGGGAATGTTCATAAGAAGAGGCAAGCCCTAAGTTAGGGGAAACACCTAAGAAGAGAGAACTACGGAAAGAAAATGAAGGAATGAGTGTAGATCTCCCTGGTGGTATCATGGCTTGGCATGGGGGTGGCATGTTGTCGAAGTTACTAAGCGAGCAGAGCCTACAGTTGGGTGGAAGGGAGAACACCCATAGTTGGTTCGGTTGGTTACATCCTATAAATAGATATGTATCTCCACACTATGTATAATTGAATTGAAATGTGTGGTTGTATGTTTGTAATTTTGTGTTATAAATGTGCATGTGTGAATAACAATATTGATGCCTGTATAATCCGTAAATCCTTGTGTTTGGATGATTGTAGGATAGTGAATATTGTGCATATCTTGCACAATTAAAAGTGGGTATCCTGTAACGAAAGTGAAATAAATGTATTGTTTGTATGTCAAAGGCCCAAGAAGGTCAATGAACACCATATCCTTTCCTTAAAATTGGACAATCACGAGGAATGAATCCTCGATTGTAGGCCATGCAGCAGGATTGTTGCCATAGTGACTGGAGTAAGAACCTAAGGGAGATGAGTTAGGAAACCTCACAAAATGACGTAGTGAAGAACCATGGGACTGCTAATTCAAAAACCTAAACCAAGCCCATTTAATTCCCTGTGTTAAATAGAAAGACTCAACAGTGGTTGGATCTAAAGGTGGAGATGACCTCAATCATTGATCTCTGTCACACAGATCTCGTCAGATCTCAGATGTCGATGATTTTTCCTAGAGGATTATGTTTGGAAGTCACGCTACCCGATGTTCAATATCTGGGGACCAGGGTTCCAGCCCCTGGTTCCATGCCTTGTTACCTAATCCCAAGGGAGAGTGAGAGAGTGACTTCGTCATGACATGTAGTTACAACATGGTAGCCAGGGTGTCATTGGGGTGACACTTGTCAATTATTGGTTCATGGATGATTAGAGTGTGGGCCCCTATTGATCTCAAGACTTTGAATGAGTGCCTTAAACCACGATCATCAAATCTACGATTCAAGAAATATTGGTCATCGATCTAATAGGTAAATCTCAAGAGGGAGTTCCATGACCCGGGGCACCAAAGCACTGGACCCGAGAATATTTCTAACTCCAACTCTTTGGAAGTCCCAATGTTTAATATCTAGGGACCAGAGTTCCAACCCCTGGTCCCATGCCTTGTTACATAAGCACAAGGGAGAGAGAGAGAGAGAGAATGGCATCAAGAGTGACGTGTTGTGCCAACTTGGAAAACAAGGGGTCAAGGGATTGACACATATCATCATTTGATTCACTATAAAGTCAAGTGTGGGCCTTGTTATGCTTAATCCTTTGAAAGAGTTCCTTAAGATCTCAGTCATTAGATCCACTCGTGAAGGATCTCAGCAGTATAACATGTGATAATGGTCATGGGTAAAAATCTCGATATTAACTGAGCTAATCACCTTGTGATCACAAGATTAAATTAGTTAATGATCTTGTAATCCCAGGACAGTGGACCACGAGAGTCTTAGTGTATAGGAGACTGGTAAAGAGGCGCGGTCGGGTGCCCATGGTTACATGGTGGCGACACGTGTCCTTCGTAGATTTCACTCGATGGGTAGATCTCCACCGTAGATCTCAAGGTGAAGGTCGTGAGTCGTAATCTAGAGATTAATGTGGCTAAATGCCTTGAAATCCTAAGATTAACTGAGTTAATTACTTCATAATTATCGGATTGAGGACCTCGCAAGTTTCAAGTTATAGAAGATAGAAAAAGTGCCAAGGTTTGAGGTCCACGGTGACAAGGATCGTCGATCTGTTAATTAATGATCAAATCTCCACCGTTTGATCATTTAGGTTGCTACAATGCTAGGATGGTCCCGACAGTGACATGTAGCACTATGAATGACCCACATGTTGTACCATGGAAGGGTCGCATGTCACCCATCAGTGGTGCCATGTGTCAACTCGACTTGGTATATTTGGACGAAGATCCATAAGGGAAATTGGTGCCACATGTCAAGGGGTATGAGTGCCACATGTCATGTCAGGTTGCAGACAATCGTAGGTCCACATGTCAAGTATGGTTTGAGCCATGTGTCATGTCAGGTGGCATGACTAGATAGGGCCACGTGCCCCAGGATGCCAATTGTATCTCATATCGTGAACCCTGGGAGATTTTGGGAAACATGCCTTAAGAAAGGGGCCGATGCCCAAAAAATACGAGATGAAGTTGGATGATGTCATTCGACGAGTAGGAATTAGAAAAGTATCAACATCTAGTTGGGTGAATTTTGAGTATAAGGATGACATGTATACCACGCCAGTCTGTTGATTGTGGAGCCTAATTATCTTCCTGATTCAGAGGTCTTTGTTTTCATCCATGTTTATACCCCATGAATATTGTACACCCCGGAAGACTATACACCCCTCCACGTAAGGGGGTTGCAAGGGGGGCTTGTCCCCCCTGCAGGGTTTGTGAGTAGCATCCCCTGATGGGGGTTCAGGGGTGAATCCCCCAAAAGAAAAATTGTCGTGTAAATGTATATTGTAATTTCATAGTCAATCTTGACCGTTCATCATTAATTCACAAATCTGACAGTAAATATTATGTTAGGGATTTTTTCCCTAAAAGGAAACTCTTTTTTTTTGTATGAGGCCATTTGTATTGTGGTTGTGTATTGTATTGAATGTATTCTGAGAGAGGATATTGTGAGAGAGAGAGAGAGAAGAGGAAGTTATAGCGGGTGTGTTGTAGATTGTATACCTTCATTTTGTTGGATAATAAAAAGGAAGGACCTGGAAATTTCTATGGTGAATGTATCCCACACTGGGTGAACAACGTATATATATGTCTCTATTGTATTGTGTATCTTCTATGTTTTATTTTTGCACTTGTTTTATTTTATTGATCCGCAGTCCTGTTTTTCTAACACAGTCCATGTGGGAGATCCATGTGTCACATGGTGATCATGCCATGTGTCAAGCTAAAATTAGCATAATGGGAAGGTGTACCACGGGGAAACGAGTGCCACGTGTCACAAGGTGATAGTGGCCACCTATCATGCCACTAGTAAGATAACTGCCAACATAGGACAGGGCCACATGTGCAAGTTTCCAACTCATCATGGATCGGGAGTCTTGGGCTATACGAATAGTGAAAAGGTCTTGAGACTTCGAGATCCGAGATCCTGAGGTCCTATGATCCGACGACCTGGTGGATGGGTGTCACTATATGGTGAAGGTGGATCTCGGGAGGATGGGGAGCTCAGTATTGAGCATGGAAAAGGGTTGATGTCGTTGGAATAGGTGGCAAGTGTCATGCCTACAACCATGTATGCACTAAGGGGTGACGTGTTAGGACACATCAGTGCCACTTCAGATGGGCACAATGACGTGGAGCCACATTAATGTGGTAGTATGGAAACATTTGGCCAATAAAGGCCCAAAAAATTCAAAGGGCCATAAATTTTGATCCAGAGCTCCGTTTTGAGCAAACTTTTAGTCGTTGGAAACCTATTGGCGAGTAGAATACAATGGTGTCCTTCTTAAGGGGATTCGAGAAGGTTTAGTAAAATAAAAAATTTAATACCCCATCCCTTAAAAGGGTACTTAGGGGATTGGGTGGGTTACACTGTTATGGCATGGAGTAGTGTAGCTACCACTGAAAGTGAAGCTATGAACTTCCACAAGTATTGTTCTACCCCAACAAAACTCCTAACTTCAGTTACATTTGTAGGAACTGGCCATTTCATGGCGGCCTCCATCTTTGCGGGATCTATCTTGAGCTCCCCTCCACCGATGACATACCCCAATCACACCAAACATTGTTGAGCAAATTTGCATTTCTTGATATTTATGATTAGTTGATTCTTTTTTAGAGTCTCTAACACCTACATAAGTTGTGACATATGCTCCTCCCAAGCATCACTATAAACTAGTATATCATCCAAATAGACAATAAAAAATGAATCTAGATAAGGGCGTAAAACCTCATTCATTAGTCTCATAAATGTAGTCGGTGCATTTCATAAATCGAATGGCATAACGAACCACTCATACAAACCTTGCCTTGTCTTGAAGGCAATCTTCAAGTTATCTTCTTCTTTGAATTGTACATGGTGATATCTTGATTTCATATCCAGCTTAGTGAAGTACTTGGCATGTTGCAACTAGTCCAATAGATCATCAATCCTTGGCAGGGGGTATCGATTCTTCAGTGTAATCTTGTTCAATGCCCTATAATAGATACACAATCTCCAAGTCCCATCCTTCTTGGGAACAATTATGATGGGAGACCCACAAGGTGAGGTACTTGGTCAAATTACACCTTGCTCCAACAAGTGTTGCAATTGCTTCTTCACTTCATTCGCTTCCATAATGGACTTTTTATACAACCCAATATTTGGAAATGGGGATTCTGGAAACAACTCTATTTCATGCTCCACTTTCCTCTTGGGTGGTAACCCTTTAGGATCCTACAACACTCCTATATATTTCTGTAGCAACTCCTCCAACTATTGTTTCTTCTCTTTAGTACACCCCTTTAGGGATGCCTTCACTCTCATTGACTCATCATCAGACTGATTGGTGATTTTATGTATATATATATATATATGTATATATATATATATATATATATATATATATATATATATATATATATTTCTTACTATTTTTAATATACTTTTGGCAGTTAGCACTTACCATAGAGATCTTTGACTTGCCTTTATTGCATTGATGATGTGGAGTGAGATCTTTGACTTGCCTTTATGTGCATTGATGATGTAGGACTTCCCATCCTTGATCATTCGGTATTGATTAGCTCTCTGCATGAATATTCCATCCCTCATATACATGTAAGGGCTTCCAAACACTACTCCACATACATCAAGGGGTACTACATCCAATTCCACTTCATCAAAAAAATCAACACTTATAACAAATTTAATCTTACATTGTTTTGTTATATTTATCTCTACATCCTTGTTTACCCAACCCAATGGATAGGGGTTAGGATGATTGTGAACCTCTAATCCAAGCTTGTTGACCAGATCTTCTACTATGATATTATCATGTGAACCAGAGTCGAATAGAGAATCTATCTTGGTCTTCTTGACCTGAATCTTGATGTGGAAGAGCTTGGTCATCTCCTGCTCTTCCTAGTGATGAAGGATACTTAGATTCACCTCCTTCTGCATAGATGTGCATACAATATTTTCATCAACATATGAGCTACTTTCAACCTCATTTCTTGAATATTTGTATAGAAGGTTTTTTTTTTTCGTCCTTATTGTGATTCTTCAAGTTCAGCTTTGGATGTAGTTTCTAGCATTTTTCCTTGGTGTGAAAATCAATGTTGCAATGATTGCAATGGTTGTTGAGATATTTACTCTATTGTGCAGTCGTTGTTGTATTATTATCTTTTCCCCCTTTCCACTTATTCTTCCCCTCCTTGGAAGCTTCCTAGTGCTCTTTCTTCTTTGAACCACTTGGCTACCTCTTCTTTTGGCCTATGTTTTCTAGGTACTGTGCCTGTACACAAGCCTCATCCACTTTCCTTGGCTTGAATAGCATCACCCTCTTTCATAGATGACTATGTAATCCCCCTAGATACTTGAGGAGTACATATAGGTTCTTGGGAGAGATACCCAACATGATGGAAATCTTTATGCACTCAATGGTGTACTCATATACACTTTGTCCTTGCCTCTTCCTAAAGTAGTGCCACTAGATCCATTGGTCCTCTACATACCTGATAGGGTAGAATTGGGACTTGATGAGGATTTTGAAGTCCTCCCATCTAGTTATTGGTGGATCACCCTCCATCCTAAGTGTTTTCGTGTGCCTTTCCCACCAAGTTAAAGCATGGCCCTCTAACTTCAATCTAGAGAATGAAATCTTTTATTCTTCATCTATATGGTGAACACTAAAATAAACTTATCGTTGTTGCAACCAATGATTCAAAGTTGATGCATCGATCTCACCTTGATATGTCTTTATGTCCACTTTCGTTTCCATCTTGAATAGGGATTGTGAAGGGATCACAACACTTGAACTCGACTGCTCTTTTTCAGATTCTTTCTATGATTCCTTTTCTTCCTGATCTTTTGATTTCCACTATGATGTGTTATCTGAGTTACAACCTCCATCATCTCTGAACGGTCAAATATTTCTTTCTAGAGTCGCCATGAGGAGGTTCATATTATGACTGATATCGGCAACTTGTGCTTTCAACCACTCAAATCTCTCTTTTGTTGGATCTCAAGGGTTATTATGAACAGACTCGTCCTCCATGGATAGGTTTTATGTGATTTCTCCTTAATCCAATTCTTGGATTCTGCAACTTCCTACAAATACCCAAAAGAAAAATATGCTATGATACCAATATGATCTGTAAACTATTGTGGATATTTCACTGGAACAATTCATCACAAAAGATCTAATAAAATACTAAAATCTTTACTATTAAGGTTAATTTCCTTTAGATCTCTAGAATATTTAGTTATTGATAAAATAGATAAAACACAGAAAAATTAGAGAACAGTAAAAAGCATTCACACCATCCACAAATAAACACAAGATATGACCTGGGAAACCCAATACGGAAGAAAACCCAGCTAGAAGGTGAGGTTTCTCTACTCTTGTTTCTATAGTAAAGAAATGGTGCAAGTATAAATAAAGAGACACTCTTTGTGGAGTTTCCTTTGACCTATGGCCTGCATGGCTACTACAGAATCTATCCTCCTTTGTTATTCTCACAGAATACCACTCTCAAATGTTTTTCTCAACTATGGATCAAGATACAAAAATAATGGAACCCCTTCTCCTCTTAGTGGCTTTGTATTTAACATAGCCCAATAGCCATCTAGGGATAGGTTTTTTACTTCCTCAACCTTCAATTGTGATAAGGTTTTGGAACTTCTAGAATTTTCTTAGAAAATACACTATGTCACTATCCCCACATGTCTAAGTAATGGAGGTTGATGTGGCATCCACTCGCACCATGGTGATCAATATGGTAGGTCAACTTGCAGGAGGCATAACTTTCTCATACGAACTCTTATTGACAAACGATCTACGCCATTGGAAAGGTATCAACATGTAGAATTTAGAATCTTCCACTATAGTAAGGTTTGGACCAAAAAATGGTTGTTTGATGCCTCAAAATGTCTCTGTTATATTTTTTATTATTTTTTGGACCCAAATTCCCAAATTTGGACCAGTCGCTGAAATGGTCCTGCAAGTTGATTCCTCCAATTTTTCCACCCAAAAAGTAGTGAGATAGATGAAAAATAATATAATTATCCAATCTGGATCATCAAATCATGAAATTTAAACAAATATCCATAAATTCAATTCCATTCATAATACATAAAAATTGATCAGCAACACATTATCTCACTGTGAATATCTCGAGCATCAATGGAGATTTGTTGGAAGGTGGAGCGCTCGGTTGTACAACTTGCTCCAACACAACATCTAATGTGGTAGTCTCAGTGAATGGAGCAGGTGGAAATGGTGGTGGGGGTGGGTGGCATACAAGTGCATCCACTGTGGATGGATGTGATGGAAGAGGTGGTGCATATGGGTGGCATATGGGTGCATCCATTGAGGATGCACCGAATAAGAAATATACTGGGGGTGGGCAGCGATGAACCCCCCATGGGTTGTAAAAGTGATGGAATAATGCTTGGCCTAGAAATAGGTAATCCAAAATCTGTGGTTGACTTCCCAGGGACTGAACTAGTATTGTAACTAGAGAAAATCTCAGCAGCCTGCATACATATTAATAATATTGTTATTAGTACCAAATAGTGAAATCCAACAACATAAATACAAAAAAATTGAGATTTAAATGAGATTTAACTCAACACATGTTACCTATGAAGCAGGTGACTTTTCCATCCCAAGTGGACATTGCTCGGCACCGCCTGGTCCCGTAACCTATAGAAACACGAGAACATTTTAAATTTGAGGATGCTAGAAAACAAAGAAAGCACTATGGTGAATTTATCAAATGTGACACATACATGTGTATGCGAAACACTGAATGAGGAGGTTGCCTCTACTATTGCATTGGTGATGAAGACAAACACCGAGGCATCTATCGGTGTAGAGGGTTTTCTATACAAGCATAGCAACTGCAAAACATCATACAATGAAATATTGAAATAAATACACATCATACTATATACATATATAACGATGAAGAAAAAATATATGGTTAAGATACTAACCTCCTCCTTGAAGCTTTGTTTTCCACTGCCCTCCATAGGCCCATAGCAAGTCTACCTACAACTCGAGCATTTGTGAGGTTCACATGGGTGATTGTTATGTCCATGTGCCCTCTCTTCACTACACTCTGCTCTGGGGGTTGAAGGTCTGACCCCTCTATCAATGTCACCAGCAGGAACCTCCTGCCGAGATAGTGAAACAAAGCTACCATGTTGCCCTGGGCTCTGAGTCAAGGATGATAGAGCTACATGTACCTGTTGCAAGCCCTCTACAATATGAGGATGTTGGGAAAGGGTGTTAGGAATTCGTCTGGGGTGACGAGGACCTAACATGGGATCATTCCTAGCATGTCTGTGGTCCTATGCAAACACTTGACCCACCCCCTGAAAGTCATCAATGTCGAAGTAGTTCACACGGTGACCTAAAATAAATTATGCCCATAATTTTCTCAAAATATATAAAGGAATCGGTCCTTGTTATTGCAGGAAGGTGCATCAAATACCATGAACCACCTATCCATCTAGTTTTGAAGAATTTGTGGGTGAATTCACCGGTCAATACAAATGTAATTCTTGGTGACAATTGGTTGTTTTCCAGATCAAGGATCAATAAAAAGAGACACCAGATCTTGTTTTGAAATACCCAAGTCTCTAACTTATTTTCTATCTAGTCTAGTCATGTAAAACTCAAACATTCTAGCCCTGTATTCAGAAATAGAAATTAATTGTCCTTGGGAACTTGCAATGGACCTCACAAAGACGTCCAATGAAGTGTCCAAGGACTCTTGGTTAGGTTCTTTGGTCCCCATTAAATCATTAACAAGTGATATCAAAGTAGCCAAACCCTCATCAATCTGTATGTTTATGTTTGGTGGTTGGGGTGGGTTGGGGTTTTCCTTGCCTTGGTTTTCTTGTGGGCGGTTTCGATTGTCTTCGGATTCCATTTTAATATTATTTGTTGCAATTTAATAAGTGCACTTATGAAAAAGTTATTACAAACAACAATTTCATTTATCCCAACAAAATCATTAACAAATTTTTGTGTAAAACAAAGAAAAACTATGTGTTATCTTTACAATGAACTTGAAAAAAACATATACAAGATTAGTGAATTGTTGAGAGATTTACATTCAAGTATTAATTATGTGTATTAATTAGTTTTGTCGATGTTTATTGTGTTCTCTTCAAAATTGTCATTGAACCACACATTTGTAGTGAACCTTGCTAATAAGTTTTCATTGCCATTGGAATTTACATCCATAACCCATGACTAATTGTTTTGTATTTTTGCAAAGTCAAGAGAGGAGGCAAAGATAACAAAGGAAATGACAAAAAATCAAGCATACATGGGTAGATTTGGACACGGTGGTAAGATCCTGGGATTTTTTTCTCCTCTACTCCTCCTCTTTACTTGCTCAAATAGATAAAATCACGAGGTGCGATGTGCAAATGGCAACAAATTGCGCCCATGGTTCCTTAAAAAACGAGCACAACAGGAACGTGTGTGAGATCCTAGGAACACACACGCATTCCTGCCAATGTACCTATGTGGCATGCTAAGTAGAGGTTCGAGCTTTTCCAAACCTCTAACATCAGGAACATATATGAGTTCCTGATAACCCCCTTGTCACTTTTTCGTCCACCAACTATGTGCACACTTCCATACATTATTTTACTATCATTTTGTTCTTCTTAATTCTTCTTTTGTCTCTTAAAATATTTCATTGTTTGAAACATTGAATTTATGCCCTCAAAATATGAATTTTAAAGCATTGAAGATTAGTAATTAAGGCCTCAAGTGAATCAGTAAAACACCATGTTTTAGAACAGACCAACTTAAACAAAAATCAATCAAATTTAATGCATGCATTGGCATAGTTTCCTAGTCAAAAACATGTCAAGGGTTACAACAGTAAGGAGGTAATAAACCCTAATCTAGAAGCTCAAAAATATATGTGTTTTGACAAGTGTAAAGAAAAAAAATAAGCATTGCTAAAATAAGAGCAAATTCTCAACAACTCCATAATGAAACTAGGTGTTTGTCAATTCCCAAAACATCATCGGATGAAAATCTCTATCACCTTTATGATACTAGAAGGATTGAATATCAAAATCATTTTTCTCTTAAAATGTCCAACATATACCTAGATTAGAGATTTGTAACAATGTCCACAAACCTTCTAACTTAATAAAACTATGGTGAACTTGGAACTCTTCTCTTAATGTTTTTTGAGCACAAAAATAATATTTAATATTTAATATTTTTTAATAATCACATTTTTCATATGAATATATATTATTGTAGTTCTCACCTTATCACTTCCTCAAAATTTAAAAACTTTATAATAATATATTTATTAAACATTACCATATTCTTTATACAAATCAAATTTAGCTATCAATTAAATTTAATTTAGTTATATTTATTTTAAATAATTATCTCAAAATAAATAAATAAAATATTTAATTTTTTTTTCAAAAATACATTAAAAACCTAAATTAATTATATATAAATAGATTTAAACATTTTTTAATATTTTGGAGATGGCCGGTATCGACCCATAGTATCCATACTAAGACACAATCTCTCTTATGTGAGCAAGTCAACACAAGATCGAAATCACGTCACCCAAGTTTGGAGCGTTTCAATTTTTCCATAAACAAAACAATGTTGTTAAAAAACCATTTCGAACAAAATAATCGTACGTTTGGATGAACGTTAGCTATAAAGGGTAACTTCTAACTCTAAGTTAGGTTTTATTATAGACATTTTCTTGAAATCCACTTACCTGAAGCCAAGGGACCATGTGCATATTTAGATATACGGTTTTACTCTTATAAAATGGATTAGATTAGAGTATGTCTTATAAGTTTATTAAACAAAAATAATTTAATAATATATTTAAAAGAAAATTTGTAAGTTGTTTTTCAAAATGTTTTTAAAAGTGATAAAGTTTATTATAATGTAGGTTTAATCATCATTTTATTAGAAAAACTACGTCATCGTAAATAATTTGTTGGTGGTTCATAAAAAAATTAGACTTAAATAGGTATGTATTTAATATTTAAGTTATATTATATGATGATGAGGAT
Source organism: Picea sitchensis (assembly GCA_010110895.2). Classification (NCBI taxonomy): domain Eukaryota; kingdom Viridiplantae; phylum Streptophyta; class Pinopsida; order Pinales; family Pinaceae; genus Picea; species Picea sitchensis. The sequence goes on from SNQJ01S0022789.1 coordinate 117,745, forward strand.
CCACCACTTAAACCAAATTTAATTTACAATTATTAAAATAATCATAATCTAGTTTTAAAGTCGTTTAGATACCAAATAGTAAATTATTTTTAAAGTCTACTGAGCTATATATATACCCAAAACCCCTTTTGATTTGAACCTATACTCTTTAAGAAGAAAACGGATATTCTTAATTATTAAATCCACTTAAATTATATAACAAACATTTTCAACTATATACTTTTAACATCTAATTAATCAAAAAAGTAAAAAAAATATATATATATTGAAGGGATCGATAAGTAAAATAATTCTTTATTATAGATGTTTTACATAAGAATTTATATCTACAAATGGAATACAATATTGACTTTTATTACATCGAAATATAATATTCTACCTACGTGAGGGGTTAGGTCCCTAACATCAACTTCCTACAAATAGCCAAAATAAAAATGTGCTCTGATACCAATATAGTCTGTAAACTATTGTGGATATTCCACTGGAACAATTCATCACAACAGATCTAATAAAATACTAAAATATTTACTATTAAGGTTAATTTCCTTTAGATCTCCAGAATATTTAGTTATTGATAAAATAGATAAAACACAAAAAAATTAGAGAACAGTAAAAAKCATTCACACCRTCCACAAATAAACACAAGATATGACATCRGAAACCCAATACKAGAGAAAACCCARCTAGAAGGTGAGGTTGTTCTGCTCCATTTTSCCCAGTAAAGAAATGGTGCCAAGTATAAATAAAGAGACACTCTTTGTGGAGTTGTCTTTGACCTATAGCMTGTAYGGSTTCTACATAATCTCTCCTCCTTTGTTATGCTCACAAAATACCACTCTCARATGTTTTTCTCARCTATGGAACAAGATACAATGCAAAAAAATGGAAYCCCTTMTCCTCTTAGTGGATTGGTATTTAACATAGCCCGATAGCCATCTAAGGATAGGTTTTTTATTTCCTCAACCTTCAATTGTGATAAGGTTTTGGACCTTCTAGAATTTTCTTATAAAATCCACTATGTGGCTATCCCCACATGTCTAAGTAATGGAGGCTGACGTGGTATCCACTCTCACCATGGTGATCAATATGGTAGGTCAACTCATGGGAGGCATAACTTTCTCATACGAACTCTAATTGAAAAATGGTCTACACCATTTGAAAGGTATCAACATTTAGAATTTAGAATCCTCCACTATAGTAAGGTTTGGACCAAACAATGGTCATTTGATGCCTCAAAATGGCTCCGGAATATTTTTGACTATTTTTTGGACCTAAATTTCCAAATTTGGACCAATCGCCGAAATGGTCCTCCAAGTTGATTCCTCTAATTTTTCCACCCAAAAATTAGTGAGATAGATGAAAAATAATATAATGATCCAATCTGGATCATCAAATCATGAAATTTAAACTAATATCCATAGATTCAATTTCATTCATGATACATAAAAATTGATCAGCAACACATTATATCACTGTGAATATCTCGAGCATCGATGGAGAGTCGTTGGCAGGTGGAGTACTCAGTTGTACAACCCACTCTGATGCAACATCTAATGTGGCAGTCTCGGTGGATGGAGAAGATGGAAATGGTGGTGGGGGTGGGTGGCGTATAGGTGCATCCACTATGGATGGATGTGATGGAAGAGGTGGTGCATATGGGTGGCATATGGGTGCATCCATTGAGTAAGCACCGGATAAGAAATATATTGGGGGTGAGAGGAGATGAACCCCCATGGGTTATACAAGTGTTGGAATAATGCCTGACCTGGAAATAGGTAACCCAAAATCCATGGTCGGCTGCCCAGAGACTAAACTAGTATTGTAACTAGAGAAAATCTCAACATCCTGCATACATATTAATAATATTGTTATTAGTACCAAACAGCAAAATCCAACAACATAAATACAACAAAATTGAGATTTAAATGAGATTTAACTCAACACATGATACATGTGAAGAAGGTGACTTTTCCATCCCAGGTGGACATTGCTCGGCACCGCCTAGTCCCGCAACCTATAAAAACACAAGAACATTTTAAATTTGAAGATGCTAGAAAATAAATAAATCACTATGGTGAATTTATCAAATGTGACACATACCTGTGTATGCGAAACATTGAATGAGCAGGCTGTGTCTATTGTTGCATCAGTGATGGAGACAAACACCGATACTGGCGTAGCAACTGAAAAAACATCATACAATGAAATATTGAAATAAATTCACATAATACTATATAAATATATAATGATGAAGAACATAGAGATGCTTAAGATATTAACCTCCTCCATGAAGCTCTGTTGTCCAGTTCCCTCCATAGGCCCATAGCAATTATGTCTGCAAATCGAGCATCTGTGAGGTTCACGTGGATGATTGTTATGTCCATGTGCCCTCTCCTCACTACACTCTGCTCTAGGGGTTGAAGGTTTGACCCCTCTATCAATGTCACCAACAGGAACCTCTTGCCAAGATAGTGCAACAAATCTACCATGTTGCACTAGGCTCTGATTCAAGGATGATAGAGCTACTTGTACATGTTGCAAGCCCTCTACAATAGGAGGATGTTGGGTAGGGAGGTTAGGCCTTCACCTGGGGGGACGAGGACCTAACATGGGATCATTCCTAGCATGCTCTCAATCCTATGCAGGCCCTTGACCCACCCCTTGGAAGTCACCAATGTCGAAGTAGTTCACATGGTGACCCAAAATAAATTCTTCCCATAATGTTCTCAAAAAATATAAAGGCACGGGTCCTTGTTATTACAGGGAGGTCCATCAAATACCGTAAGCCACATATCCATCCAGTTTTGAATAATTTGTGGGTGAATGCACCAGCCAATACAAATGTGTTTCTTGGTGGCAGGTGGTTGTTGTCTATATCGAGGATCAATAAAAAGAGACATCAGATCTTGTTTTGAAATACCCAAGTCCCTAACTTGGTTTCTATCTAGTCTAGTCCTGTAAAACTCAAACATTCTAGCCATGTATTCAGAAATAAAAATTAATTCCCTTGGGCACTTGCAATGGACCTCACAATGAAATCCAATGAAGTGGCCAAGGACTCTCGGTTAGGTTCTCTGGTCCCTGTTAAATCATTGACAAGTGATTTCAAAGTAGCCAACCCCTCCTTAATCTGTATGTTTATGTTTGGTGGTCCTCGGTGGGTTGGGGTTTTCCTCGCCTTCATTTTCTTGTGGGCGGTTTTGATTGTCTTCGGATTCCATTTAATATTATTTGTTGCAATTTAATAAGTTCACTTATGAAAAAGGTATTACAAACAACAATTTCATTTATCCCAACAAAATTATTAACATAATTTTGTGTAAAACAAAGAAAAACTATGTGTTATCTTTACAATGAACTTGAAAATAACTTATACAAGATTAGTGGATTGTTGGGAGATTTACATTCAAGTATTAATTATGTGTACTAATTAGTTTTGTCCATGTTTATTGTGTTCTCTTCAAAATTGTCATTAAACCACACATTTGTAGTGAACCTTGCTAATAAGTTTTGGATGCCATTGGAATTTACATCCATAACAAAGGAGACAAAGATAACAAAGGAAATGACTAATTGTTTTGTATTTTTGCAAAGTCAAGAGAGGAGACAAAGATAACAAAGGAAATGACAAAAAATCAAGCATACATGGGTAGAGTTGGACATGGTGGCAAAATATGGGGCTTTTCTCCTCCTCTATCCAGAAAATCATGAAGTGCAATGTGCAAATGGGAACAGAGAAAATCATGATACTCGTACCCATGTTTTCAATGTTTCCCTTGTTCTGAAAACTTGTGCTATATGTATGTGAAAACACCTTATAATAATATACTTATTAAAGCATTACCATGTTATTTATAATACCATGTTATTTATAAAAAAAACAAATTTAATAATAAATTAAGTTTAATTTAGTTATATTTATCTTAATAATTATCTCAAAATAAATAAATAATTTTTTTTTTCAAAAATACATTAAATACCTAAATTATATATATATACTTTGGAGATGGCCAATATTGACCTAGTATTCATACTAAGACACAATCTCTCTTATGTGAGCAAGTCAACACAAGATCGAACTCACGTCACCTAAGTTTGGAGCTTTTCAATTTTTCCCCAAACGATTTTGTTAAAAAACCATTTCGAAGAAAATAATGGTACGTTTGGATGAACGTTATCTATAAAGGGTAACTTCTAACTCTAAGTTAGGTTTTATTATAGACATTTTCTTGAAATCCACTTACTTGAAGCAGGGACCATGTGCATATTTAGCTCTACGGTTTTACTCTTATAAAATCGATTAGATCAGATTATGTTTTATACGTTTATTAAATAAAAGTAATTTAATTATATATTTAAAGGAAAATTTGTAAGTTGTTTTTCAAATTGTTTTTAAAAATAAAAGTAATAAAATTTATTATAATGTGGGTTAATTTATGATTATTGAAAATTATATCATCATAAATAAATTGTTGATATGTTTATTAAATAAAAATAATTTAATAATATATTTAAAAGAAAATTTGTAAGTTGTTTTTTAAAATATTTTTAAAAATTAAAAAAATTATCATAATGTGGGTTAACTTATCATCTTTATTCCAAGAAAACTATATCGTCTTAGATAATTGGTTGATAATTTATAAATTTATAAAAATAAAAAATAAAATAAAAAAAATAAAAAAATAAAAAAAACTTTTATAAAATGATGCTTTTTAATCTTATTAACATAAATAAAATCATGTATGTAGCATAACCTCTTATCCAAAACGATCTTGCTTCGAACTTTGAAGACTTTTAATTTTATATTAAATTTAAATTGTCTCAGTTGGTAGACTTTTTTCGTACTTCAATTTGTGAATTAAAAAACTTTTCACCTATATTGAATTTAAATTGTGAATTAAATAAGGAAGATTGAGATACTTGCACGATACTTGTTCAGTATGGACTTTCTCGTCACATGCGATATAGTTTAAGATAAATAGGGAAGGGTGGAGCGAACGATCTGTAATCAGCGAGAAAACTGCTTTTAAATCTAAAGAGTATAATGATATTAATCATTGTCGGTATATAATAATATGGAAGGCATTGTAGATTTATGTTTGATCATAAATGTAGTAAGTAATCAGCGAGAAAACTGTTTTTAAATCATTGTCGGTAGATAATAATATGGATGGCAAGCAGCAAGTGATAGGATGTAGAGTAAGTCATAGGATTATGTGTATGAATATACACATGTGTAAAATGTGTTTAAATGGATGGTAAAATATATATATATTTTCTATAAAAAATTATTTTGTTTAAAGATATACATAAAGTCCAGATATACATATGGAGAATATGTATATATAAATTTTAATTATAAATAAGTAAAAAAAAAAATTATATTTAAAATATTATAATATAATATTTAAAAAAAATATATTTAAATGATTGTTAATGTTTAAAGATAATTCATAAATATATAACTCAATAAGGTAAAGAGATCAGATTTATCATATGTATATATAAATTTTAATTAAAAAAATAAAAATAAAAAATTATATATATAAATAAAAATATTATAATATAATATTTAAAAATATATATTTAAATGATGGTTAATTTATATTGAATTAAAAATAACTAATAATATATAACTCAATAGGTAAATACATCATATATATTATATAAAAAAAATTAATTAAAAAAAAATAAAAATCAATTTTATAATTTATGTATTTATGTATTTATAAATTTTAATTAAAAAAAAATTAAAATCAATTTTCTATATAAATATAAATAGGTGTGTATTTAATATTTAAGTTATATTATATGATGATGAAGATCATTTTTCCCCACCACTTAAACAAAATTCAATTTACAATTATTAAAATAATAATAATCTAATTTTAAAGTGATAATTTAAATACCAAATAGTAAACTATTTTTAAAATCTATAAAACTATATATACCTAAAACCTACAACCTCTTTTGATTTGAACATATACTCTCCTTTAAAATAAAAAATAAAAATTAATTATTAAATCCACTTAAATTATATAACAAACATTTTAAAAACAAATATTCTTAATTATTAAATCCACTTAAATTATATAACAAACATTTTAAAAACAAATATTCTTAATTATTAAATCCACTTAAATTATATAACAAACATTTTCAACTATATACTTTTTAACATCGAATGAAAAGTAAATCAATAAAAGAACATTGAAGGGATCGATAAGTAAAATAATTCTTTATTATAGATGTTTTACGTAAGAATTTATACCTACCAATTGAATACAAAAACCGAAAAACTGGAACACAAAATGACAAAACCAAAAAACTGAAGAATTGGAAAGTCCGGATCCGATGATAATATTAAGTTTCTTGGTCGCTTCCGACATAAAACGCGGAGAAATAGACATCTGAAAAATTTGGGACACTAAATATACTCTGACGTGTAAGAGAAGTCGTGAATATTCCGACGTGTGGGAAATGTGGGACAGTCAATATAAACTGACGAGTGAGAGAAAGTCGTCATCGGTTGATATATTCTGACGTGTGAGAGAAAAGAAAGTCGTCATCGTTTGGTATATTCTGACGTGTGAGAGAAAGTCGTCATCGGTTGATATATTCTGACGTGTGAGAGAAAGTCGTCATCAATTGATAATATTGTACGCTTCTTGGTTGCTTCTGACATGAAACTCGGAGAAATTCACACCCAACTTCACATAACATGTGGATCAGTAAATATGTAAACAAAGTGGCGATACCATTCCCATTTCTTCCAATTGCAAAAAAAATATATTTCCAGGCACTCCCAGTGCAGTTATAAGATTGAACACCTGCACTTATATAAGTGACTTGATATCGTTCTCAATTATTTGAACCAAGACTACAATGAGCTTTAGTTTCTTTAGTTTCTTTCTCAGTATATTTCATTTCTTACTAAATATGTTGTCAACAATCATTACGGGTACTGATATGTTGTCAACAATCATCATGGCAACATATGTATATTTGGATCTTGCAAAGTCGAGAAGGGATGCCAGAGCTGCAATTGGTTCTCATTCGCGAGCTATACCTTCGCTTGTGGCACTTCTCAAATCTGGAAATGGCCAAGGGCTACCTGCTCAAGCCCTTCAAGAACGTGCTATTGTGCTCAGACTCGGATCAGAAAGCATTAATCCCTCTCTGGCTGACATTGTTGGTACCCTGGCCTATGCATTAATGGTGTTTAATGGAAATTCTGATCCTGCAGGTTCGCTTGATGCAGTTAAAATAGAGGGGCTATTGTTCAGACAACTCAAACCTTGTATCTCTCAGTTGGTGCAAGAACGTGCAATTGCAGCTTTGGCTAGCCTCTATGGCAATGCTTATCTCTCTAGAAGTTTGCGACATGCTAAAGA
>SNQJ01S0022790.1:34715-44936 GCA_010110895.2 Picea sitchensis
TCTGTCCAGGCACATAAAAAAACAAAATGCCAGGAAATTCCTCACCAAAATGCAACGAGATGGGAGTGAGCCAGGACGAGAGGGGTACAGTACTGCACCAGAGTGTCCATGCGAAGAGAAGAGCCGAAGCAGGAGTAGTCCCGCTCTGTCCAGGCACAAAAGAAAGCAAATTACCAGAGGTCGAAGTCACCTGACCCCCCTTAAACCCTGTCATGCTGAGTGCGCTGTGAGCGTGAATGGTCGCGCGAGGGAGGAGTCCCTCCGTCGTATAGCTACAACTATGGTCGTCCACCATCGTAAATGCAGACTTGTGGGTGGCGGCCATCGACATTTATGCCCTGGCTTAGTGCTAAGCCCAGTGTCACAGGAGTGTCGCGTGTCACCCCATCCGGGGCTGGGAAGTCTCTGCTTGCAAGGTCTTTGCATCGCCTTGAGAGGTCTGTATCGTCAGAGACGTGGGCTTGCCAATATATGAGTTCTGGCTTTGAGTCAATTCCAGTATTTTCCAGGTGATCCACAACCTTGTTAGCGTCTCGTTTTACATGAGAGGGGATTAGAGTGAGATTGGGGTGGATGAAATCTTCGAAGTCCTCGAGAAGTCCAGAGAGTCTCCAGCTGGGGGAGATCCGCCAGGGGGGCTTACCGTGAAGGATTTTGGAGATGAGTTGAATTATAACTTGGGAGTCTCCCTCAATGACCAGTCGATGATACTGGTGTTGAACAACGTCTTGGAGGCCTCTGACCAGGCTTGTGAGCTCCGCCACATTGTTCGTGTTTTCGCCCAAAAAGCCTGCAATCATATGAATAATCTTGCCCGTGTGGTTCCGAAGGACGGCCCCAAAACTAGCTGGTCCAGGGTTACCCCTGGAGGCCCCATCCAAGTTAAGCTTGAGGAAGCCGGAGGGGGGTGGGGTCCATACCGTGGGACTGTTAGCTCGCCCGTTTTTGGTCTTCCACTGTGTTTGCATGTGCATTTGCAAGTTCCAGCCTTTAAGAATAATCTCCTCTTGGGGCTTACACTGCAGATCTTTGTGGAGCCAGGATTTTCTATGGACGGTTTCACGGATAAGCCGTTTAACCCTTTCCCAAGTAATGGTAGAAGGGGACGGTCCTCTTTGTCCACTTATTAATTACTTAATAGACATGAAATTAAAATGAATATATATCAACATGATTATCTATATCTTGATGAACTTGTTAGAGGTAATCTATTTTATGTTAGATATTTTTTATTATAATATTATGGATAGCTATAACTTATTTAATAGAGTAAGTTGATAAATAGATGAATCCAAGATGTCAATTGGGTTTTGTTCTTAAATGATTAGAAAATTTATCCTCTCTTTCTAGTTTCAATATCCACTGATCACATGTATGCTCTTTTTTTACTTAATAATTTATTCCTTATTTAATTATTTAATAAAGATGAAATTAAAATAAATTTATATTAATATCATTCTTAATAATAATTATCAATAATTAAATACTTTATATTAATATTTTTAATTATTATATTATTAATAAAAATAAAAAAATCATAGAAATTTTGTTTCTATTTTCATAATAGTAAGTTCTTAAACAAGCCATTGGCTGCAAGTGGATTTACAAGATCAAGAATAAAGCAGATGGCTCGGTAGAGAGATACAAAGCTAGATTATTACTAAAGGATTCCTTCAATAATATTGAGTCGAACCCCTTTAAAGATAGGGAAAACATTTGCTCCGGGTTGCTAAAATGACCACCATTCGTGGCATTCTTGCCTTGGCTGCAATAAAAAAGTGGCCCTTATTTCAACTTGACGTGAAGAATGCCTTTCAACAACATAAGGGAAGGGGGGATCCGCAAGAATAAGTTTCTATTCAGCCTCCTCCAACTCCAGGCTTCTCTTCTCCTAGGAATCCTAACTTGGTATGCAAGCTCAAGAAAGTGATTTACGCTACGGCCTCCAACAAGCTAAAGCAGGCCCCCTTCTTAGCTCTTGGTGCCCGCTTTAAAAAATTTAGCTCGTTTCTCACTGCTTCATTTTTTATAAAGGGTTCCACTGTAGCCGTGCGGATACTTCCATGTTTGTTCGTCGACGTCATGGTCGTTGCCTCATCCTTCTTTTATACGTTGATGACAACATTCTCACCGGGAATGATTCTTCTCTTTTATTCGATTTCATCAAGGTATTATTATCGCTTAGCGCTTGTGCTAAGGAGCTTGGCCACATCTCTCTAGATTAGCATATGTCGGAGCAACCTCATAGCCCGTAAGACAATGAGGGCACCCTACCATCTCATTGGATAGGGGTTGTCTCTTGGAGCCAATAGAGACCATCCAACCTTGTTGTCCTCTCCACTCCTCCTACAGTTCATTCCATGCCTACACCTACTCATTCCTCTCCCTCCATCAAGATCCTCTCCTCTCACGCCTTCTAGATGTCCTTCATGGATATCCTTAGGGTGTGTCTTGATCAAAGGGGTTTCATGATCATGGCCCTTTCCAAGTTCTCCACTAAGCTTACTCAATCGTGTGCTCCTTCTCTTTCCTTTAACCTCTATCATATCCCTCCTTCTGAGGAACGAAAGGCCAACATGGTCAACATGTTATTTATCAAAATAATATTTTTAATTATTATATTATTAATAAAAAACAAAAAATAATAGAAATTTTGTATCTATTTTCATAATAGTAAGTTCTTCATCTCAGATATAATATTAACCTTCTATATATAATACTAGTTATACGTCCAAGCTAACTATCTCTACTTCAACAAGTACGATGGTTGGATGACACTAAAAAAAGAAGACCAGAAAGGGGAGCAAGGTAACATTCCAATATAAACACATAATTCTGGTGTAGCTACTTATTATTGAATCTTAATAAAAAATCAATAGAAATTTTGTTTCTATTTTCATAATAGTAAGTTCTTCATATCAACAAGCCTCTAAATATAATATTAGCCTTCTATATATAATATTAGTTATACGTCCAAGCTAACTATCTCTACTTACTCTAACAAGTACGATGGTTGGTTGGATGACACTAAAAAAAAAGACTAGGAAGGGGAGCAAGGTAACATTCCAGACACATAATTCTGGTGTAGCTACTTATTATTGAATCCTATATAATATAGTAGGGGAGGGGAAGGTTAACAAGGTCGTCTGAAAAGGATCAAAGGAAAAGGTTGTGGAAGGTGCGCCAGGTTCAGGATGGAAGCTAAACCACAAGTGATCCCATGAATACCATATGGTTTAAAGCCCATACAAAGTTGAACATGCTTACATATCGTGTATGAAACTAACACAAGTTTTTATTACATAATGTTATCGTATAGGGTATGATTTATTAGGGTGAGCTTACTGCTAGTTTAAACATTGAAAGCAAGTACTAGAAGCTTATGATGGAGAATAACACCTTGTTCTTACTTATGTGTAATAAGGAACTGTAATCATAGAAGATTTACTGGACCAGTAGTATCATAGTCTAATCAAACTTGTTCTATGTTTTAGCTTATGTAAACTGTTAGTTATTGTTATATTGATATCATTTCCATAACTAGTGAAGCACATATCTTACTTGTTTGATTACGGATAATACAATAGCTCGATACGAGTGAAATCGGAGATATTACTAACATGTTATGGATAGTATATCAATGGGATCCATACTACCTATATGAATAAAGTTGCTTAAGCTCTATAGTACCACTTTGATTCCCATTCTAGTAACACATTAGCTTAAGCTGTAACCTATCTTTATTGGTTTTGCTAATCTACTACCTCTTTCATTGCACTTAGTGTGTGCGATTCTCATATTCACTCTACTTAGATTGATAGAGATATACACCTGTATCTTAATCAATGAGCTTGTAGTATTATCCATAATGAATACATATGGAATACAAAGGAATGATTTTGAAGTTTTATAAGTAGAATTCAGTAAGATGAATTCATTATACTTTCTTGTTTAGATATACTTACCACATTAAGCATAATGGTTTGATTTACATTGTGTAGTAGATCAACTTGTCCTTATTCGTTGCACTCATCGGTCAATCAATCCATGCTACTAGAACAATGATGCCTAATCTATCACTAGTCAGGTATCTTACATAGTCCATGGGATTGATACTAGCTATGATGGTGTTCTAAGCAGGTGGATAAGATTATACATTACCATTATGACTACAAACCTAGTAGTGTAACTGAAACTGCTTATTGAGCCCGGACATGTATGGGATTTGGAATACTTGAGCTTACATTATGCATTTGATGATAAGGATTGTAGGGCTTACATGTATGATGATAGGGATTGTAGGGCTTATGATCTTATGCATGAAAGGTCGAGAGACATATATAAGATTCAAGGTGAAGTACAGCAAGAAGGAAACACTACGTAGTATAACTATCCTGGGAGAGGAAACTTCAATCCTCGCGGTGGATTCAGAGGAAGAGGACAAGGAGGAGGAATGGGTCGAAGCCGAGGACAGATAATCTATTATAACTGCGCACAACCAGGACACCTTGGAAGGGATTTTAAGAACCCTTGTACCACTTGCAGCTACTGCAACTCCTTTGACCATGTTATAGAAGATTGTCTTGTGCTGATATCTAAGCTTCAGGAAAGATGAGGACCTCAGCAGAACCTGCAAGTGCAACTGATCTATGTTGAACCTCGTGGAGAAGACCCTAGAGTCACTATTATAAGAAGAGGAGGCATTGTTACAGGAGAAGACAGACCGACCCACGAGAAGACTACAGAAGATTCAGGAATCAGGAAAGCTGCAAAGAAGACCCAAACTTTTGATGCAAAGAAAGAAAGACAAATATTTGAGGAAGCAAGAACATATTTTAGAGGAGACCTAGGTTATTCATCGAAGACAAAACCAAAAGTAAGAGAGTATGGAATGCCTCATCTATTTCATCAGTCTTCTTCGCCAAGAGAAGGAAAAGAGGTAATCAATCTCATGGACTTTTTACATACTTGTATTAAGTTGATTCAAGATGAAAGCGTTGTACAAGAATTACAAAAGTTAATCAGACAATATGAGCAAGGAAAGATAGATCCCTTACTGAATATGGCAGTACACCAAATCGGTAAGAAGAGAAGGACAAATAAGGAATTACATTTGAATGCTCAAATAGGAGACTATGAGATAGACTACGTGGTCTTCGACTTAGGGTCAAAGGTCAATGTCATGACGAAGCGAACCTGGGAATAGATGGGAAAATCGAAGTTGATCTATTCCCCTATCAGGCTTAGGATGGCTAATCAGCAAGCTGCAAGTCCTTTTGGTAGATTGGAACATGTCCCCGTGGACATCGACGGAGTAAGAACGTTTGCATATTAGTGAATGGGACCTAGTGAGTATACCATTCCTCAGAAGAAACAGTTAGTGGTGTGCGCTGCAGATTTCTCACTTATAGTTGGACATATATACAAGATGGGACTGGATGAGATATTGCGAAGGTGTGTTATGGAGGCAGAACGACCATTGATCCTTGAAGAATCTCTTGAAGGCATCGCAGGAGTACATTATGCAGGAAAAGAAACTGCGTAGAAGGTTTTTAGAGCTGGCATTTGGTGGCCTACCCTACACAGAGATGCTAAAGACTATTCCAGAGCCTGCGATGTATGCCAAAGAGTTGGGAAACCATCTAGAAGAGACGAAATGCTATTGGCACCACAACTGACCCTATAGGCATTTGCGAAATGGGCCATTGACTTTGTTGGACCCATAAATCCACCAGGAAAGCATACAGGAGCAAGGCACGTAATTACATCAAAAGAATACTTGACTAGATGGGCCGAGCAAGAGAAGTCAAGGATTGTAGTGCAACTACAGCTGCACACTTCATATTTGATGACATCATAACCCGGTTTGGATGCCCAAAGGTCCTTATGAGTGATCAAGGAACACATTTCATCAATAAGACAGTTGAAGCCTTGACTGAAGAATTTGCAGTCCACCATCAAAAGAGCACATCGTACCATGCACAAGCAAATGGGACAATTGAAGCATTCAACAAGATATTGGAGACAACGCTCATGAAGATTTGCAGTGTGAACAAGGATGATTGGGATTTGAGAGTACCATCAATATTATGGGCCTATAGAACCACTTGCAAGAAACTAACAGTGAAAACCCCCTTCAAGTTGGTATATGGTCTTGAAGTTGTTGTTCCAATGGAATATCTAGTACCAAGCCTAAGAATTGTTGCATTTATAGATATGGATTACCTTGGCGTTGTTCAAGAGAGGCTTACACAATTGGTTGAATTGGAAGAAGACAGATTCATTGCAGGATTCCATCAACAGGTTCAGAAGGACAGAGAGAAGGCCTATCATGCTAGGCACATCAAGAAGGAGGCATTCAAACAAGGTGATATAGTACTGGTATATGACAACAAGTTCATAAAACATCCTGGGAAGTTTGGAACGCATTGGCTAGGGCCATATGAGATCGCTCATGTTACAGAGGGAGGAGTTGTGCAATTGAAGACTCTGAATGGGGAGTGGAACGAAGGATTAAGTAATGGGAGCCAACTAGAGTTTTACTATGACTACCAGTTGCCTCGCAACTCTCAATGAAAGCATGAAGAAAAGGGTCTAGGTACCAGGTGCAATTGAAACTGGGTACCAGACATAGAAAAGATAGTCTGCACAAAGGAGGAAAATGATCCATAGAGCAGAAAACAGAGGCTGGACTGCGCAGCCTGGAGTCGAAGTAAAATAGGAATCTCACATCTGAAGTGCTTTGGGACGAGTCACAGGTGAGTGTTGGGGGCTTATTGGTCCTTGGGTATGGAAGCAAGCAAAGATAAAAGAAGAAAAGGGAGAATGCAAACTGCGCGGATGACACAATGATTGTTGCTGGGTCGAAGTGAACAAAAGAGCATAAAAGATGGAGTGAAGCCCGAGAAAGAAAGACATTGGACGAGGAGATCGGGGATGACAGATAAGAAAGGAAGAAGGATCGTGGACAACTCAGCAAGTGGAAAAATCCACTGTTAGATGCTTTGGAGCACTGCGCGAGAAGAAACGAAAGACAGGTTGGCGAAGCCCTGAAAATATGGGTTAAGTTGACCTAGGGTTTTAGACACCTAGGGTTTTGGTATCTAGGGTTTTGACACCTAGGTTTCGACCTAAGGATGTCGGTGAGCTATTTTAATGTATAAATAAAGGTGATGAGGGTCTAGTTTGGGTTGGTACGATATTGTTGTTGATCTAGTTGTATTGTTGATGTGAGTGAGTATTGTATCGAGAGAGAGAAGTGCTAAGAGTGAGAGCCTTCTGGTATTGTAAGATTTTCAGCTGGGTGCGAAGATCGACATTGGAGCTGGGTGCGCAAGGAGGGGGGAGAGAGAGAGGAGAAGAGAAGAGATCTGTTAGCTAAGAGCGTAGACAAGAACTTTATGCTTTACCTTAATATATTATAGCACAATTATGTGGACGTAGCCCTAGAGAGATGGTGAACCACGTATATTTGGTGTGTTGTGTGATTGATATTTTGTCTCTGTCATTGATATACTGTGATTGCATTGCTGTGTTAGATCTGATAGTAGATGTGCAAAGTATATCTAACCTGATAAGTGATATATGAACATCGTGTTGTTCTTGTGTTAGAGCCACTTGATATTCCCTTTGGTTGTAGACATCTTTGTCCTGCAACCCCCTCATAACTGCTTCGGGTGAGACTGCATCTGCTTTGCAGGTGTTGCCAAAAGGGCCAGTAGCTAGGGCTTGTTGGTGCTCTCTTGGAGCTGAACCCTTGGTTTGCACCTGTGCCAACAGTTAGTTATTATGTTGTTATTGTTAAACTGTCAATTATTATGCTGGTAGAAGAATATCAAGAAATAAAGAATATTTTAAACTAAGTAGAAGTAGTTAAAGAAGTAGATTAAAAAGTATTTATGTATTTACTTATTTTTATGAGGCTTTGTAATTCATGCCTTACAAATGCTATCAGAGCCCTGTTTTAAAACTGAAACCTAGGGATTACCTATCCTCATAACTGAAATATTATGCTATATGTTCTATAAACAACTCATAAAACATGGATATGCAACCTTGAAACCCTTTGATCACAACTCGTAAATAACCAAAAATAACCCAGAAGAAAATAAAAATAATATATATATATATATATATATATATATATATATATAAGAGACCACCGAGAAGATATCATGAAAATAACCATGAAATGTCTATGAACATTTCATGAACTTGTTCACCTGTGAAATCCAACACTTGTGTAACTTGTTCACCTGTACACTGAAATCCATGAAAAGAGATAACAAGATTATGACTTATGAATTAGAGAAACGTAGACAAACAAAAAAGAAAACACTGAGGTTTTGCAATAAGAAATGTTATAGGTTTTTTATAATACAAATGCAAGAAGAATAAATAATAAAAATTTAACACTTGTTACAAAAAAAAAAATTCAAATCATTCAAACTAAAATTAAAAAAAGAAGAAGAGATATAGATAGGAAATAAATATACATATATATAAATAAGATATATATTGAAAATATAAAGAAGGTGAATAAAGTAAAAAGATTTGGCTCGAAGGCCAAATCTCCAAGTTCAACATTGAAGCCAAATGTTGAGCCAAACACCTAATATAACACACAACTCAACACCAAAGTCAAGTGCCCCAAGCGCCAAGACAAATCACCAAGGGAGAGACCACGAGAGCATTGCACACCAAAGCCAACACCCGAGTATCAAGTGCCAAGTCACATGAAGGAAGAACCCGCAATGTGGGTTATGTATGCACAAAGCATATAAAAAATATACATATATAAATTTGGTCCTGAGGGACAAGCTCCAGCTCCATGCAACCTGCCAAACCAAGCGTCAACATATCAAAGACCGGCGACCAAAGAGCCAAGCCACTACCAAGGGGCGATACTCTTTTGCTCCAGCTCCATGCAACCTACAAAAACACACACGCACACACAACTCAAAAAAAAAAACATCAAAAACAAAACAAATAACTTATTCCGCAACTAGTTATCTTTGAGTATACAGCCAAATTCGCACAACTGGGTCAGAAAGCTGCATAAGAAACCAATTTAAAAACCTAATTAGATTCCAAAAACCCATGATGGACAGAACCCCACTAAAAAATCGAAATAAAATCTATGCTACAAAATCAAAACCAATATGTTTGATCAGACAAAAAATACGAAGCGACCCCCTTCTCAGAAACACTACAAGGTAGGTAATGTACTTGATTCCTCTAATGTTCTCTTGGTTCAGTTCAGAGTCTGGACCATCCATCAACGAATTCTACACACTGAAAATGTTCCCCGTCCCACACTAAAAGCATGACTCCAAAACCACCTCATAGCACAAAAAACACATGGAACAACTAGTTCGAGAGAAATCTGGAATACGGTAAAGAAGCCAGTACCTGGCAGTGGCGTTTGGAACAAGTATTGAATACCCATATGCAGACCAATAAGGACCAGACCACAAATGTCCCAAGAAAGAGATAAGGAAGGGGACTGTAAGTGTTAGCCCAGACAATTGAATCGGAAACCATGTTTTGAGTTGCCATGGAAGCGAGAAAGCAAGCTTTAGTGTTACAGTCTGTATGTGGGTATTTGAAAGCGTAATCTAATCATAAATCTAAATCCAATCCCTTTTAAGGGCGTGCCTTGCAGAAGAAGTTGGATAAACATTTTTAACTACTTCATCAACCCATGACTATGCATCAAGCCACAAGGAGGAGAAGCCTCAAGAGCTTTTCCACTTCCAAGGCACCAAAGCCCGACCCAAGCCAATGACCAAGACCAAGTGCCAAAATCGATTAAAGAAGCCAAGAGGGAAGAGTCCATGAAGGGGCGTTATAGTGACCAACGCATCTGGTAGCGTTCCAAGGGTAGCTTTTGGCTCACAAGACAGTCGAGATCAAGCAATACAACACAAGACCAAGCGCCTGATACTTGCTCCAAGACACCAAGGGAGGAACCTAGGGGGGAGCGCGAGTGACTACGACCATGAAGAAAAACTTTTGTCCAAAAATGAGCCCGCTAGAGGGAAAATGCGGAAATTGGAGGAAGAAGTTGTCGATTCCTCCAACGCCCAACACCAAGCTCACTCTGCGCTCGCCGACATGCCAAGTAGTTGCAGAGGGAAGAGGTTGTTGGGAAGAAACATTATGGGATGAGCAAGTGAGAGTGCTCGTGGTAGGGTTTAGGTATTGAGAGAAAGGGGAGGG
>SNQJ01S0022790.1:61680-81344 GCA_010110895.2 Picea sitchensis
TTGGATACGGAATGTCCTCAACATTCAATTATACAAGGTGACTTCCAATAAGAACAGTTGTTCTTGAAACCGGGGCTGCCAGCTTATATCAAGATACAAGAGTTCCTACTTTCTTTTACATAAACACGTAAATATATAAAAAAAATTAAAATCACCACACACCACACATACAAACACACAACTCACAACTATTCAAACTGCACACTCCATACACACTTAACCAATTTGCATTGTTCTTTCAAAAATAGCAGTGGTTCTTTTGCTTACGTTCACGCACACAATAGATCTCTGCACAGGGATTGACTCCCTCTCGGTGGCAACAAGCATCAGGCAGAAATCGTGTTCCCATCGGCGATTTCACCAGTGTTTACCCTTCTCTCACCACATAGACTTGTTTACCCTTCTCTCACACAGACCACAATGGATCTGCAAACAAACAAAATAAAAAAAATAACAACTCTTCTCCTTGCCCATATTGCGGCTTTCCTTAAATCTACTTTACTACGGAAAATTCCTTTGAAACGATGTCAAACATAACAGCAGAGCTGACTGGACTGAATTTGGGCATCGTGTCCTCCTCCTCTATGCACGATCATGCAATTTATTCGTGTTTTCTGCTAACCAGATCTGTCTCATCAGCGGCTTTACACGACCCTCCTTCCTCTCTGCAATTTGAACCACAAACTGCCGGCTCTTCCCTTTCCATCGATTAGTTATAATATATATGCTCATCCTTAAAGATTTTGTTCCAACATGGACTATGGCTTCAGCTTAAACAGGAGACGGCATTGGCTTCAATAGATCGTATGCACTTGAATTATCAGATCGATTCCTCCTCCTCTCCACACAGCCTCGCGATTTCTTCCTTCAAATGGCTCCAACACGTTAAAAATCTTCACACGAAAATAGCACACATAAAAACTGAAACTCAGAACACTCTCCACTCTCCTACGCTACATATGTACAATTCTATCAGCTTGCAATCTATATCATATTCCAGTCCCTCTCGTGAGAGAGTCGGGACTGTCCTAGCTCTGATACCAAATTAGGAAAACGGAGATCAGCCATTGCACAACATTCACACACAATAATAACGTGTATTACTCATTGAATCTCAATTACAATACATATAAATAGTTGGAGTCAGATCCAACTTATTCCCAACATAGATATGGAGGTTGAGAGAATATAGCAACAACTCCAACAAACCAAAACCAACTCAAAACCAATCTCTAAATTAATCATTAATTCTAACACTTCTACCCCAAAAACTGAAAAGATTCTTTAATTTCCTAGTGTAAATCTGGAAAGATTAGATTTTTTCAACGATCTATTTAAATATATATTCCAAAACTGAAAATATATATTCCAAAACTGAAAAGAAAGAAAAAAAACAGATTATTTGAACTCTGAAAGAAAAACTGAAAAGATTCTTTAATTTCCTATTATAAATCTGGAAAGATTAGGTTTTTTCAACGATCTATTTAAATATATATTCCAAAACTGAAAAGGAAAAAAAAAACAGATTATTTGAACTAAAGAATAGGTTTTTTTATTTTCTTGCAATCCGAATATTTAAATTCTCCCGAAAATTAAAAAGAATCATTAGAAAACTGGAAAAGAGAGGTTCTCTCGACTACCAATTTATTTTCTTTGTTTAAAGCTGATTATTTAGATTTCTACTTGAATAATTTTTGATGGCAAAATTTGGAAAGGGTTCCAAAATTGAAAAGAAAAACATTATTTAGTTTTTTTGGAAATCCGAAATGAATTGATTTTCTTCCTTATCCATTTCTTTACCTAAAGTTGATTGTTTAAATTTATAATCTCAAACTAAAAAAATTAAAAATATCTATTGGAACTCTGGAGGAATAGGTTCTTTATTTTCTTTGAAGCTGATTGTTTGAACTCTGGAATAAAACTCTGGAAGAATAGGTTCCTTATTTTCTTTAAAGCCGATTATTTAAACTCTGGAAGAATAGGTTCTGTATTTTCTTTAAAGCCAATTATTTAAACTCTGGAAGAATAGGTTCTTTATTTTCTTAGAAGAAGATTATTTAAACTTTCTTGAAAATTGAAAAGGATTATTAGAAATCTGGAAAAGATAGGTTCTTTATATGATTTATTTTCTTTGCTTGAAGCTGATTATTTAGACTTCTACTTGAAAACTGAAAATTGAAAACTGAACACTGAAAACTGACGAGAGAAAAGATTATTTAATTTTTATGAGAAATTTTAAAAGAATAAGCTCTGCTGATTATTTAAATTTATACTCCAAAACTAAAAAAAAAGATTATTATTTTTTTTTTAAATCTGAAAATAACAAGTTTTCTTCCTAATTCATTTTCTTTACCTAAAGTTGATTGTTTAAACTTCACTTATAGGTTTTCTTCCTAATTCATTTTCTTTACCTAAAGTTGATTGTTTAAACTTCACAAAGATTATTTAAAATTATCTTTATATTTATTTATTGAAAAATTGGAAAGAATAGGTTCTCACCTATCTATCTTTTTTCTTTGTTGTAAAAATAGATTACTTAACTTTCTATCAACTAATTTTAAAAAAAATTATTCAATTCTATTAAAACTCTGGAATGAATAAGTTATCTTACGAATCTAATCCTGAAGCCTATTAACGATTATTTAAATTTTTATCAAAAACAAAAAATAAAAGGAATAAATACTTTCACAAACTCTTTGGAGCCCAATAGTTTAATCTTCTACTAGAGACCCAGAAAAAAAGAAAAGAAATAAATA
The DNA here is from genome assembly GCA_010110895.2 of Picea sitchensis. NCBI lineage: Eukaryota > Viridiplantae > Streptophyta > Pinopsida > Pinales > Pinaceae > Picea > Picea sitchensis. The sequence goes on from SNQJ01S0022790.1 coordinate 64,437, forward strand.
CTTTCACAAACTCTTTGGACCCCAATAGTTTAATCTTCTACTAGAGACCCAGAAAGTTTCATGAGGTACGTGGCTAGAAAAAATATGCCAACCAAATTATCCAGGTGACATATTATTACTTAATTTTCAAAGAATTTTTCATTTCTATCCAAAACTCGAAAGTTCTATACAGTCTATTGTTATCCTTTTAAAACATCAATACTAATTAAAAACCTCTGCTACTAAAATTTGCGTACTTTATGCAGATTAAAACTTCAACCCTAATTAAAAATCTCTGAAACTAAACCTTTCGTACCTTATGCAGATTTAATAGTCACAGTACTCACATTTATATATACTGCTCCTCAGTGACAATATTGACGACAGAAAATGGTACTCTACAACGGCCACCAACACTCTGTGTATCCAACAAGAAAATTACTCTTCTTCTATCTATGTGAAAGAACACAGAGAAGGAAAAAAACCTTAACATAAAAAACGAAGTCTACCATTCTTAGGTTGGTTTTGTCCATGATCATTCTCAGGTTGGTTTCGTCCACGATTACAAAAAAATATTCCCTGCAACCAAAATAAATCGATACAAAGATCAACAACTTTTATTAAAAGATTCTTTGTAAAACTCATGGAAACATATTTTCTTTCTTAAAAACAGGAAGCCAAGGATGAGTAATGCCCTTTGCACGCTAACAAAGGTAAAAGGTTAAAACACAAAAATCAGAGAAGTGAAACTACATAGAAGGACCGCGCCAAATCAAGATTTAATTACTTGTGAAAACCAATATCGGCTACACCGTAGCTGCAATTGAATGTAATTGATGTCTCCCAGTTGTTAGCTGCAATTGAATGGAAATGATGTCTCCCAGTTGTCAATTGATCGATTCATTTCGAACAGAAAATTAATTAGCTAGCAGCTTCTTAGCAGCTAGCAGCTTCTTAGCAACTTCTGGATTTCGTTCTCTTCTTCTCCATCGATAATTGGCCTTAATAGCAAACTGACAAAACTGCATATAAACCTAACAACACAACATTAACCTAACAACAGACTCAAAAAGAACCTATCAACAGAACATTAATCAATAAATAAAATAGCACAATGGACCAGCCCATTACAACCACACACAAATATAACATCCATACACAAAATACTCACTGAAAAGCCTCATTAACTTCAAAATAAAATAACATACAGACAGACTCACTGCTACATGGATGGATTGGAGAATTAGAGAAGAGAATGATGAGATGAATGAAATACATAAAATTATATAAAGCTGCTTGGTAGCTTTTTTAACCACGGCCAGCCTAATCCTTTCCTAGCCGTTTGGATCCGTTTGGATCAACTCCTGCTTTTTCTGCCGAGTAGCTTTTTAGGTCAACGGCCAGCCAAATCTTTTCCTAGCAGTTGGATCAACTCCTGCTTTTATTGTTAAATTATCTAAATAATCAGGATTTCATATTATCTCCAAATTCTCTGTTAATCAGGTTAAATTATTTAAATTTCATATTATTGTTAAATTATCTAAATAATCAAGTTAATCAAACTCCCACTTGCATCATCATCAACAGTTACGATATTCATCATCAACAATGACGACATTCATTGTTTTATATATATATTCCATTCTTTGTTTAAATTGGACACCATACCATGCCATAATGGATCATAATAGTCAACGACTATATTGAACTGCAGATAGTGGATGGCATAGTCTTTTGAAAATATACGTGATTTTTATAAGATATAATATTATTACAAATTTTTAAATTAACAAATTATCCTGCTTAACATCCAAATGTGTTTTTGATTGCAAGACTGTAACATTCAAAGATTAATTATCATTAAGTGTGTATCATCCAAATGTGTTTTTGATTGCAAGCTTAACATTCAAAGATTAATTATCATTAAGTGTGTATCACTCCAATGGTTGTGCTTATATTAAATTATTGAATTGTGTTAAATGAGATTAAAAAACTACGTAACATTTATAGATTAATAAAATGTAAATGTGAAGGGTAGTCGGAGATCATTTTGGATTTCAGAAATGTGAATTCATTTGCTAGGTAACATTTATAGATTAACAAAATGTAAATGTGAAGGGTAGTCGGGGATCATTTTGGATTTCAAAAATGTGAATTCATTTGCTTGGGATATTGGAAGGTCAACAAACAATTAAGCAAAAGTTAACAATTTCCACCAGGGTATACTCTTATCCGGAGTTGAAATTTCAAAATTGAAAAGTCTGTGTGTGCCCATTTTAACAAAGAAGTTTGACGGTTATGTTTGTCCGTCAAATTCCATCGGTGCTCTTATCAAGAGTTGAAATTTCAAAATTGAAAAGTCCGTGACGTGCCCATTTTAACAAAGAAGTTTAACCGTTATGTTTGCCAATCAAATTCCATCACTGCTCTTATCAAAATAAGCCAAAACAAATTCCCCAATATGATACACCTAATGGATTCAAAAGAAGCCAAAACAAATTCCCTAATTACAATCATTTATAACCACTTGTCAATCGCAAAATAACCACTTGTCAATCCAAAAGGAGCTCGGATATGAAAGCATGGGCACTTCCTCCTTTCACATGCTCGAAGTTAAGTCCGATCACTCATTTGAACCCTCTATTAAACGATGCTTTGCAATAATTGCAAAGAAGAAGACACAAAGAGTTGATGACAATTTGGCCACCCGTGAGAAGCACATGAATTTAGAAGGATTCTAGAGAAACTATGAGGAGTCAACAAAACCTCTTGCCAAGAAGAAGACACAAAGAGTTGACGACAATTTGGCCACCCGTGAGAAGCACATGAATTTAGAAGGATTCTAGAGAAACTATGAGGAGTCAACAAAACCTCTATATTCTATAACGATGCTTTGCAATAATCGCCGAGAGAGACACAAAGAGGTGATGACAGTTTGGCCATTCGTGAGAAGCACATGAATTTAGAAGGATTCTGAGAAACTATAAGTCATCAATACAATGCAACAAAACCTTTATATTCTAAGAAGCACATGTCTGTGATGTGCCCATTTTAACAAAGAAGTTTGATGGTTATGTTTGCCAGTCAAATTCCATCGGTACTCTTATCAAGAGTTGAAATTTCAAAATTGAAAAGCCCGTGACGTGCCCATTTTAACAAAGAAGTTTAACCGTTATGTTTACCCGTCAAATTCCATCACTACTCCTATCAAAAGAAGCCAAAACAAATTCCCTAATATGATAGACCGTCAAATTCCATCACTACTCCTATCAAAAGAAGCCAAAACAAATTCCCTAATATGATAGACCTAATGGATTCAAAAGAAGCCAAAACAAATTCCCTAATTACAATCATTTATAACCACTTGTCAATCGTGAAATAGCCACTTGTCAATCGTGAAGGAGCTCGGATATGAAAGCATGGGCACTTCCTCCTTTCACATGCTCGAAGTTAAGTCCGCTCACTCATTTGAACCCTCTATTAAACGATTCTTTGCAATAATCGCCAAGAAGAAGACACAAAGCGCTGACGACAATTTGGCCACCCGTGAGAAGCACATGAATTTAGAAGGATTCTAAAGAAACTATGAGGAGTCAACAAAAATTCTATTTTCTATAAGGATGCTTTGCAATAATCCCCGAGAGAGACACAAAGAGGTGACGACAGTTTGGCCATCCGTGAGAAGCACATGAATTTAGAAGGATTCTGAGAAATTATGAGGAGTCAATACAATGCAACAAAACTTCTATATTCTAAGAAGCACATGAATTTAGAATTTAGAAGGATTCTGAAAAACTATGAAGAGTCATGAATTTAGAATTTAGAAAAATTCTGAAAAACTATGAAGAGTCAATACAGCGCAACAAAACCTCTATATTCTATGTGAACTTTAAGATATATGAGAATGAACATCAATGCACTTCCCATGTTGCAATAATTATGAATACCTTTGACTAGCATAAGCAGAAAATTAATGAGTTGGAGGTGAGTGTTGTATGCTAAGGAATATGGAATATGATTATCAACTTGAGCAAAGACTCGCAATCAACGGCCTCTAATCATAGAATGTCTGCAATAATCGTTGAGAGAGACGCAAAGAGGTGACGACAGTTTGGCCATCCGTGAGAAGCACATGAAATGATAAGGAATATGGAATATGATTATCAACTTGAGCAAATACTCGCAATCAGCGGCCTCTAATCATAGAATGTCTGCAATAATCGTTGAGAGAGACGCAAAGAGGTGACGACAGTTTGGCCATCCATGAGAAGCACATGAAATGAGGTGACGACAGTTTGGCCATCCGTGAGAAGCAGGTGAATTTATAATTTAGAAGGATTCTGAAAAACTATGAGGAGTCAATACAACGCAACAAAACCTCTATATTCTATGTGACCTTCAAGATATATGAGAATGAACATCAATGCACTTCCTAGGTTGCAATACTTAGGAATACCTTTGTCAGCAAAAGAAGAAAATTGATGAGTTGGAACTCAATACAACTCAACAAAACCTCTATATTCTATGTAACCTTCAAGATACATGAGATTGAACATCAATGCACTTCCTAGGTTGCAATACTTATGAATACCTTTGTCCATCAAAAGCAGAAAATTGATGAGTTGGAGGTGACTGCAGTATGCTAAGAAATATGATTATCAACTTGAGCAAAGACTCCCAATCAACCGCCTCTAATCATAGAATGTCTACAAATTTAGTCCGTGCAAACTTAAAGTTAAAGGAAGAAGACATAGTGCATTAGATGTTGGAGGATATCGATCTTGAAAATGAAAATTCTCTTCCTACCAGTCTAGAACCTAGAACCTATTGCCACTATGTTAATGCCACTATACTAATGCCAATATTCCTATCATCTAGAACCTAATGCCACTATGCTAAATATAATTGTTGTAATTCTTAATTGTTATAATCGTTGTCATCCATGGTTGTGAATGAAAGTTTCCCATGTTGGCATAGTTGTTGGAGGGTATGGAGTAATGTGATTCAAGTAAGGAAGTCATGATATTACTTGAATAGACTTTGTATGCATTTGTATGTGCTTCGAGAATTTGCATTAAATAATATTTCTCTTAATGTTTGCATTAAATAATATTTCTCTTAACAACATTAAAATTGTAAGATTAAACAATAAAGTTTGTTCAAGAATGATGTCATGTCATCCATGGTTGTGAATGAAAGTTTCCCATGTTGACATAGTTGTTGGAGGGTATGGAGCAATGTGATTCAAGTAAGGAAGTAATATGGATGTGAATGAAAGTTTCCCATATTGACATAGTTGTTGGAGGGTATGGAGTAATGTGATTCAAGTAAGGAAGTCATATGGATGTGAATGAAAGTTTCCCGTTGTTGGAGTGGAGTAATGTGATTCAAGTAAGGAAGTCATGATCTTACTTGAATGAAAGTTTCACATGTTGACATAGTTGTTGGAGTGGAGTAATGTGATTCCAGTAAGGAAGTCATGATATTACTTGAATAGAATTTGTATGCATTTGTATGTACTTCAAGAATTTGCATATGCATTTGTATGTGCTTCAAGAATTTGAATTAAATATATTTCTCTGAACAAGTAGTTATGGTCTTACAACTATATTATGGTGGATTTAATCAAAGATCATTGATGGGCCATAGATGAAGAAATATAATTAGAAACACATTTTTGGATTTATTGCATTAAATAATATTTCTCGTAACAAGTAGTTATGGTCTTACAATTCTATTATGGTGGATTTAATTAAAGATCATTGATGGGCCATAGATGAAGAAATATAATTAGAAACACATTTTTGGATTTAATTAGAGATCATTGATGGACCATAGACAAAGAAATAGAATTAGAAACACATTTTTATAAACATGATGCTTCCTTTACACATTATTAAAATGAACTATATGTGCATGGCTAGAAAAATTATGAAAAACTTTAGGTCTTATTTATCAACTTATATCTAAATTTGTAGGTGGAAGCCTACACAAATTAGAGCCCCATCAAACTAAGTAAACTTGAAAAAAAGAGTATTTTTAAATATACAATCATTTCTCGTTTTCCATATAGAGCTCTATTCTAATGAGTTGTCATTCTTCGTGAACCTCAATGACTCGTAGTAGGCTATCACCAAAGAGGGGAGACTTCCAAGTGACGAAGGCAGGGAGAAGCTAACAAAAAATGTTTGAAGCCCATTCCCAAATTAACATTGAAAAAGGACACAACCAAAGCATGTGTTTTACTATTTCATCTTTATGACGGATATTTCATCTTTATGAAGAAAAAATGGAACTTAGGTTGTTGTTGAGGGGAAAGTCACCCAAAATCAAGGAAAAGGAAAAAAACACTTTCTTCAACTCATGATTTCTATGAGTATTAAAACAGAAATAACCTAGTGGTCCTCTTAGAAGGAAGCCTCCAAACCTTGTTGAGTCGAACATTTGACATCAATTGGGAACTCAACCACCGATACCCATCAATTGGCCTATACTTCTTGAAACCCTTTGTATAATTCCACATCAATTGGGAACTCAACCACTGATACCCATCAATTGGCCTATACTTCTTGAATCCCTTTGTATAATTCCACATCAATTGGGAACTCAACCACTGATACCCATCAATTGCACTATACTTCTCGAATCCCTTTGTATAATTCCACCTCCAACATCTCCACCATGTAGCTAGAGAAGGAAACTCAATCTTAATAAATAGATCATCTATAATGAGTTCTTTGAACCTCTCAATAATGATGATCTTCTTAGTGGAATCAAGCCAAAACTATGTTTTTAACTTTGGTAGATGTTTCCATTCATGAGTCTTGACATCAATGAAATCCCCATCCTTAACAATGCGTTTCTTGAAAAGATTAAATTGGCCAAAACCCAAGAAATCCCAATCCTTAACAATGCTTTTCTTGAAAAGATTAAATTGGCTAAAATCCAAACAATCTATGTCAATCATTTATCATTAACAATGCCTTTCTTGAAAAGATTAAATTGGCCAAAACCCAAGCAATATATGTCAATAATTTATCATTAAATCACACAAGGGGCTACCACCATTTGCAATGCTCATTAAAGGACATGCTAATTCATATAGAGCTTCTTTTGCAGGTAAGACAATGCTTAATGACTTTCTAAGATTTCCAAAGTCTCCATGTTCACCATTTGGAATGCTCATTAAAGGACATGTTAATTCATATAGAGCTTCTTTTGCAGGTAAGCCAATGCTTAATGGCTTCTTAAGATTTCCAAAGTCGCCATGTTGCAAATACTCTCTAGATTTTGATCTTGGAAGGATTTAAAATGAGTGTTTAAAGGTTAACATTCTCCCAACCTCATTCACATAATAGGGTCCCCATAGAGATATAACTTTGCTACCAAACTTTCCACTTTCATTTCCCTCCAATATTTGTATGACCCACTTCATGCATAAGGCCCAAACCTATCTAAAGGATTTAGCCATACCCTTAACTCGTTAGTTCTTGTGAGTGTAACACAGTTGTCTTTTAACATGAGACTCGACCAAAAGGGGCGAGGAACGAAGTCGCTCATCCATCCGATGGGTGAGGTGGCGTATAAAGATAATAGAGAGTGTGAACGTGACCTATCCAGATGGTAAATGAACTAGTTCAAGGGTGGCGTTGCTCAGATGGCGGGATTCGATTTCTTTTAACATGATGAAAACCTTTGTTCCCTACATGTAATCCTAGAGAAAATCTTGAAGGATTTTCTCCATCTTTCGAAAGGTCGTCCTGGATGGGAATCCATTTATCAACTTTTTTGGAAATTCATTGTAAAAACACCTTCCACACAAAACTTAAAAACCTAGTTTCTAACTACTTAGGCTTAAAAATAAAATCCATTTACCAACTTCTTTGGAAATTCCTTATAAAAACACCTCCAAGAGAAAACCTAAAAGACTAGTTTCCAATGACTTAGGCTTAAAAATCCATTTATCAACTTCTTTAGAAATTCATTGTAAAACACTTCCGAAAGAATTTATGGGAAATCCTAAAAAGAGAAGAGGATACCAAGAACTTAAAAACTTGGCCATGTTATAAACAAGTTCATCCTATATTGGTGAGCCAAATAGAAAGGTCACATGGAAAAGTTAGTAGCACTACATTTTGAGCACCGATAACTTGGAGCACAAGGCCATGTCAAAAATATGAATGGATTCCATTAAAGATACATACACAAACTCTTATGACATTCCTAATCGTTCAAAAATGACACAAACTCCTATGACATTCCTAATCGTTCAAAAATGCGTCATCTATGAAATGGCCTTTAATAAGTTAGACAACATTATGCTCCATGACGAAGATACCCTTAATAGGCCCTTATGAAGTTCTGTGGTGAAGCATATAGCCTAGGACCTCAATTTCCATAAGGTACAATGCTAGTGATAAGCCAACCTTCTCGAAATTGACTCAACTTATAAAAAGACAATAAGACGCACATGAAAATAAGTCTTTATTGCTCAAAGGAAATATTGACCAAAACCCAGTCAATGAAACGCAACTCCACACGATCATAAGCTTTGCCAAAGTAAGGATTAATGGAAAGGGATTTCAGGCTCAAGTGTCGATCCCATTCCATACATTCTGAAATGACAACAACATTATTCAAGATAAAGTGGCCTTTAATTAAAACACGACCTCAATTTCCATAATGTGCAATGCTAGTGATAGAGGGAATCCATGTCTAATTGAATTGAATAAGCCAACCTTCTCTAAATTGAGTCAACTTATAAAAAGACAATAAGATGCACATGAAAATAAGTCTTTACTGCTCAAATGAAATATTGACCAAAACCCAATCAAAATTGCTAGAATGAAACGTAACTCCACACGATCATAAGCTTTCCCAAAGTGAGGATTAATGTAAAGGGATTTCAGGCTCAAGCGTCTATCCCATTCATACATTCTGAAATGACAACAACATTATTCAAGATAAAGTGGCCTTTAATTAAAACACGCTTTCTCTAGACTAAAAATTTGTGGAAAGAGGACATGAACCTGCAAGGCTAAAGCTTTGGCAAGAATGTTATATCAAACCTTCAAAAAGGTTATCAGTCAAGGAAGATTAACCGGCAAACCAATATCACATCATGTGGGTGCATACTAGGGGTATTAAAAATAGATAAAAGGTAATTCACTATATTGGATGGTATTAACTTATTAAGAAGGTTGAGAAGGTTTTAAAATTAAACTAGAGGTATACATGTTGGATGGTATTAAGATGGTTTTAAAATTAAACTAGAAGTATACATGTTGGATGGTATTAAGATGGTTTTAAAATTAAATTAGAGATATACATGTTGGATGGTTTTAAGAAGGTTTTAAAATTAAACTAGAGGTATACATGTTGGATGGTATTAAGATGGTTTTAAAATTAAACTAGAGGTATACATGTTGGATGGTATTAAGAAGGTTTTAAAATTAAACTAGAGGTATACATGTTGGATGGTATTAATATGGTTTTAAAATTAAACTAGAAGTATACATGTTGGATGGTGTTAAGAAGGTTTTAAAATTAAACTAGAGGTATACATGTTGTGGGGGAAGAAGGGGGTCCAATTAACCTTTTTTTAAGGGAGGGAGGGAAGAGGAGGCTGTGTGGGCAGTGTGTAAAGTACCTTCTTATCCACAAGAAAAGATACGATTTTCTAGTCTAAAAGTGCACTGGGCAGTGTGTAAGGTACCTTCTTATCCACAACAAATGATAGGGTTTTCTAGTCTAAATGTGCACTGATGGAAAAGGTATGGTAATCAATTTTCCATATTGTTAGATCATATCAACAATAAGCCCTTCAATTCATGTATGCAAGGACAATGTTTGGCATTACATTAACCAACACAAATCAAAAGTCCATATTTTTTTCTTTGAAGGCAAAGTCTGGATAAACATTTGGAGGGAGGGAGGGCAGAGGAGGCAGTGTGAGCAGTGTGTAAGGTACCTTCTTATCCAAAAGAAAAGATAGGGTTTTCTAGTCTAAATGTAAATGTGCACTGATGGAGAGGTATGGTAATCAATTTTCCATATTGTTAGACCATATCAAGAATAAGCCCTTCAATTTATGTACTTATTACTGTAATCATATTAGTTTCCATAACCTGTGAAATGGTGTTATCAATCATAACTAGTAAGTTGTTATTATTATGGGAATACCTATGTGTTTAAAGATGATGATACTTTACTAAACATGTAGTATCTGATAAGCTTAGACTCATGACCTCATTGACTAGTATATCAAGCTTAATCAGAGCCCTTGTGTTATAAGGTCATGTTGCTTGTGTTCATATTACAACTTATATATTAGGGGAATACTGGTCATTACCTACGATTCCATCACAAAAGGTGGTACCAGTGATATGTACTCTTACTGATTGAATACCATACCTATGTGTGATCTGCTGCCATTCAATTATCCACGCCACATGCTTCCCTGTAATCACCTATGTTCTAATTTCATTTAGGAATCAAATCTTGGAACTTGGTCAAATTGGCATCATAGCTATCATAACTAGTACTAATCCCATATATTATCTCTAATGAATGGGTACTAGCAATATGCCAATATGTAAGAGCTTATACAAATTTCACCTTTCTTATCCGTATCTGTAACTATAGTATATCGTAGATACCTTAACTTGATATGTGATATGAAGTGATTAGCTTAACTATGTCGTATGGTATAAGCATGTATGTTGTTTCCATAATCTATCACGTAAGGAACATACTCTAATTTGTTTCATTACTAAAAGCTCTATACAACTTATTTTATAAAAGCTCTATACAACTTATTTTATACATGAGGTATTACCATAGTGTTAACTATGTCTTATCCATCAACCTTAATTCAAGTACCAGATAGAGGTTGGTGAATGAGCATAGATACATCATGGGTTGAGATTTGACATTATAGAAATAAGGTATAACACTTATAAGTAGCTTATGAGGTATATGACCAGTTCTTTTTCATACCAATATCCTAGGTAAATAAGGTTAACCCTATCCATTGATTGGAGAATAAAGTGTTCAGTTTTCTCTATATTAGGCAAATAGCATGTATATGAGTTTACATAAGGGTCATAATCAAATCAACCTTATTGTCGTAGTATCATGTAAGCTCCATACTGTATAGGATTATATAGCTTAACCAAGTGTGTTACTAGAGCAATCATAACAAAGAGAAAGTATGAGCTTTATCAGGATAATGATTACAGATACATGGTTGCTTCTAATGAACTAGATCACTTATCTCCTATTGAATACAACTTCTTGTTATTGATATGGATTAGAACCATTGATATTGTTGATCTGTTAGTTATACTGATATGATCTACTTGTATTCTGTATTCTATTTACACCCATATCATAATGTGTTCAAGACAATGGTTACAACTATCAATCTTACGTAATTGATATCCCTTATAGTTACATGATATGCTAGATGCTTGGATTCATAAAGCCCTTATATCACATGTACTATGAATGCATGATAGTATGTCTATATCAGTAATCAGAGCTTATCAGTAGTATGACCATTACTTTTACCATTTGAACCTAGTTACATAGGGCTTATTCTTTCTACGCAATGGCCTTGAAACTCGGATTTCACTAACAAAGGGGAACAATGAAAGAAGCTCTTAGCTTGGGACTAGGAACCCTTTTGTTTTGTTGATTATGTAGCCTATAGATTTTGTCTCTTATTCGGGACCACGAAACAACCACGAATTCCACTATCTCCACCATGAAATCCATTATTGAACTATGGGATCGTCGGGACCTAGTATCAAGGTAAAGTCAAGGGCTTACGTCCACATTTTATATAACGTATTTAGAGCACAGTAAACATTTACATGAACTTTGTGGAAGTTAAGCTTCAGACTCGTAGCTGATAGTACTGAATGCCTCGACAGCTTATGCCAACCGAAAGTAATGACGGTCCACCCTATAGTAGTGTGTTACCTTACAGATTTCACGACCTAATGTTGATACTACCCCTAAAGTACCAAATCCACCTTTATGTTTCATTGCTCATAACCCACATGTGAGGGCTACTCATCACTATAGTATTGGGCCATGTTATCCTTAGAGGTCCTTCAGACTTTTCCTTCGTAACGAAAGGCCTTACTATCAGCTTTGGGTGCTGTCAACCCTTTGGAAACTAGGTCGATCACATTCAACTTAGATAAGGTAGAGTTGCACCTTCCCCATCTGTTGCATTTCAGATCCCAGTTACCATTAATAACCTCATAGTTACCAGTGTATCATCGATGAATGTTCCTCCATGTGCATCATGTCTATGAATGTATGAAATAATTAAGGATCACCAAGCTAGTGCCATCAACAATCACCCTTCGTGCTTATGATCGGCTTATGATGGTCATCCTTCACAACCCATAGAACTTTACCAAAATGTTCCCATCGAATTGGATGGGAAATCTGTTGTGATTGATGTCGAAGTTGTAGATGCTCCCTTATAATACAACATTCTCCTTGGCCGAAGTTTTATGTATGCCATGAAGGTTAATGCCTCATCGGTTTTTCATATGATGAGATTCCCCCACAACAGGAAGATTATTACATTGGACCAACTTATATATTACGATCTCAAGCCTCAATTGAATCCAAACAATGTCTTGCCTACCCTTTGGTGAAGTCAACCCATCTCATCGTATACTAAAGTGGGCCCTGGCATCTTCAAATACTCCACNAGGAAGATTATTACATTGGACCAACTTATATATTACGATCTCAAGCCTCAATTGAATCCAAACAATGTCTTGCCTACCCTTTGGTGAAGTCAACCCATCTCATCGTATACTAAAGTGGGCCCTGGCATCTTCAAATACTCCACCTTACTTCGAACATATCATGGCTCACCACCTCACATACCGCAACCTGGGTCATTCCTCATGTGTACAGTTATGTCTTCTAATAAGACATTGGCCACTTCACCTCTGCTAGTGGGTGCACCATCTAGTACTGAGTCCACATGTCTCGGTCATTAGAATATCCCATTGCTCCCTATATTTGTGTGCCATCATCAGGAGGGAACACATACCCTAGATCTCCCATTATGCAGATCCCCTTCCTTTCCCCCACCCTACATGGTTGGACCCATGTGATGGCCACATCGATTCTTTCCGAACTAACCCTTGCGATACTTGTTTGGTACATTGACCCTCCCAACCCTCCACTGCCTTTGGGGCCTTCCCCTCACTTAGTCTTTACTATTGTTCAAACTTCGAGTGTTTCACCATCGACAACCTTGGGGACAACTCAAGAACCCATCGCGCATACTAAACCTAGTAAAGGTGGGAACGTTGGGGGCAAAGCCAAAATACTGGGGGTACTAGTACTTCTGGAAAGCCATGGCCACTCTGACCACCACCCTCACTTGGGTTGTACCTCCTTGTTCTCTTTGCAACGTCACTGACCACGCCACTGTGCCTTATTCTCCCAGAATTTCGAGACTGGTTTCACCCATCCATAGAAGCTATAGATGAATTCATCTTCGTGGTGGAACTCACTCTTCTATATTCCGCAAAGAAGCGTAACAAGTCATTGCGCACCAATCATCCTTGAGCCTTGTTTCACACATTTGGTCATTATTCGCACCAACCAGAACTAGTAGCTACAATTTTAAATTACACACCTAATTGTCTCTAGTATCCACACATCCCCAAGCCTGAACTTCCTACATTTCGGTCTACTCTTGTGGCAATTCACTAGCTTGATTCCAAGCCACCGGTAACACCTATGCCCTGTACCAAGATCGTGGATTCAATACACATTTATTACATTTCTACCTCGGTAGGTTCTTTGTCTTATTATAACTCTTTGTTTTCATCAGACATTTACATGAGCACTCCATAATATGTTTACGTACGCTTGACCTCACCATAGTTGGAGCCTTCCTCCGTGTGTCTAGTATCATCAACTATGGGTGTTTTCTATGTGAGTCATACCTCGTGCACCTATGGTGTTGATAGGGGTTTGAACTTCAACATTGTTTCCTCTTCAACCACCTCCACAACCGAAATCGATACCCTTGGCTCTAGTAGCCATATTTTGAACTCAGAAGAAGATATTCTAGAAGCCTTGAATTCTCCTGAATATACGTGGGACGCCATGCATCTTCGTTCCTACTTCTGGCCTAAGGATGTATTCAATCCGAAAAATATTGCAGATCAACATTCCATAGAAAGAAAAGATTCCATTCCACCAGGACATGTGGATTGGTTCAAGAACCCGATTCCTACTTTGGATTCCTTTTAACAAGGAAACGTGGCTAATATTTCTTCCACCCTCAAAGTGGACATTTCTTTTACCCCAACATTAATGACAACATCCTTCTTGGAGCTTCCTTTACCCCTGAAGAGGTTGCTGCCTATCAAGCTTTGTTCCAACTGTTTCATGATGTTTTTTCATGGTCTTATTCAGAAATTCTCAGACTTCATCCAAACATTGTTGAACATAGCATCGACACATGGCCAGATGCTTCCCCTATTCGACAAAAAAGGCCAATCCATCCACCTAAGGCTTTGGTTGTTAAGTAAGAAATCGACAAGCTTAAAATAAGATGGTTTCATTAATCTAAAGAGGTTGTTGTCTATCAAGCTTTGTTCCAAGAGTTTAATGTTGTTTTTTCATGGTTTTAATAAGAAATTCTTGGACTTGATCCAAACATTGTTGAACATCACATTGACACATGGACAGATGCTTCCCCTATTCGACAAAAAGGGCCAATACATCCACCTAAGGCTCTAGCTTTTAAGTAAGAAATCGACAAGCTTAAAAAAAGATGGTTTCATTAATTGTTCAAGTAAACATCCTAAGTATCTAACCCTATCCCCTTAACAAGAAGCAAGGCACCATTCGTGTCAGTACCCCTTTTTCCAATAAAATCATCACGCTTTTGTTGGTCGTGAGGTCCTTTCCTTAATGGATGGATTCTCAGGGTATAATCAGATTTGGTTTAATACACAAGATCAGTATAAGACTGCCTTCACCACCCCATGGGGGACTTTCACTTATCACATTATGCCCTTTGGATTAAAGAATGCTAGAGCCATTTTACATCATGCCATGTCCTACTCTTTCTGTGACCTTGTTCATATCATCCTTGCATATCTCGATGATTTCACTACTCGTTCAAAGAAACAGTCTCAACACATAGAACACCTTCGTGTTGTTTTCCTTCGGTGTCGAAAGTACAATATTCACTTGAACCCTTTCAAGTGTGTCTTTTGTGTCCCAATGAGCTACCTACTGGGATTCATAGTTTCCAAGCAAGTTATAACCACTGATCCCTTAAAGGTTCAAGCCATCTCTAAACTTCACCCGCCATGAACATTGTGCCAATTGCAAAATCTTCAAGGTCAAATGAATTTTCTTCATCAGTTTGTCCCTGATTACGCTACCACTTCCTATGGATTCTTGTGCTTATTTTATTTAAATATACCCTTAATATGGTATTACCAAGCTCAACAATCCTTTGATGCATTGAAGCGTGCTCTCAATTTTCCGCCTTTGATTAGTCCTCCTAACTTCGATAAGGATTTTATCCTTTACATTTAAACCTCTCCCTTTGCAGTTGCTAGGGTCTTAGTTTAGCAAGGGGAGGATGGTTGTGAGCACATCATCTATTAATTTAGAAATAACCTGTAAGGACCACCATTGTATTATAATAAGGATGAAAAGTGAGCCTTACTCGTGGTCTTTTCTGTTAAAAAGATGTGTCATTACATTCTGCTAAGAAATACCAAGGTTTCAAATTAAAATCCCATGCAATACCTCATGAGTGGACAAATGATCAATGGTACGTTCACAGGTTGGATCATCATGCTCTAAGAGTTTGATCTTTAGTTTGCTACTCCCAAGAGTAAGAAAGCCTTATCCTTCACCAGGTTTCTTTGTGACCTCCCCATGGGCACAAAAGATCCACCTCTTAATGATGACCTCCCCAACGAGCACCTTTATTCCATATCGTCGGAGGACCCTTGGTACAACGATATGTTCGTTTACTTGTGTACACAAAATTTGGGTCCCCACCTTTCACGTCATGATCGATGTTGCATATGTCACCAAGATTATAGTTATCTCCTCATTGGCAATGTACTTTATAGACAAGGAGTTGATACCATTCTATGTCATTGTCTCATTCATTAGGAAGTTGAATGGGTATTGAATGACTGTCATAGTAGTGCTTGCAATTTGTTTCTTATTCTAAAATGTAGGGCATGCATTGTCATTAGATACATTCTATTCCAAGATGCGTTAATTAGTTAATTACTAAATAATGGGGATCTTAATTTTTATTCCTTTCCTTATTTACAAGGGCAATTGAAGAACAAATGTGAATGTTGGGTATGTGTTATATTCTTTGCATGTGTGTGTGGGCACATCAGATTCCATAACTGTGTCTGACGATCCCAACTTTGTTCGTTCGTTGTGTCGTGTGCGCCAGGCGCTTTCCTAGGGGGTCCCCAGGGGGGGCTAGGTATAGCCCCCCCTGGTTACGCGCAGCGTTCGGCTCTCGACGGTAGCCCGAAGCCGACAGGGTTCAGACAGCGGCACAAAAAAAAAATTGGGTCGTTTTTGCTAATTTAGTGGATTTTTCTATTTTTAGCGATTTTCTAAAAATAATCCTGTATTAAGGGATTAGGGTTTTGGTACCTACGAAATACCTAAAACATTGTATATATTGTATGGTGAATGGTGAAATTAATACAATGAAGAGTTGAAAGGTGCGACACCAAGGAAGACTGGTTTTCTCCTGGTTAAGGGTTTCCAGCGTAAATCTCTGTGTACTATGTGTATGAGCCATTGATTAATTTTTGTTTTGCTTAAGAATCTGTATGCATTTCTTTCCTTCACATGTTTAAAACTTACATGTGGTATCAG
>SNQJ01S0022790.1:86162-110117 GCA_010110895.2 Picea sitchensis
AGTAAGTCAACTTGTCTCTGTTAATATTACGATTGCAGAAGAAGATAAGTGTATTACTTTGTTATGTTCTTTGCCAGACTCCTGGGATAATCTGGTTGTAGCAATCGGTAGTACCACTCAATCTACATTGAAGTACGAGGATGTAGTTGCATGCTTGTTATCTGAAGAGATGAGGCAGAAAAACATGGATGGTCATAGCACAGATGCTTTATTTGTAAGAGGTAGTTCCCAAGACAGGAATCTTGGTAAGTCTTCTAGGGGGAGATCTAAATCTACAACTAAATAAAAATCTCCAAGAAAATCTTTGAGGAAATGCTAGAAGTGAGGTAAAACGAGGCATTATAAAAAAAGATTGTAAGTCTAAGAAGGTTGATAAACCAAAGGGATCTGATAGTACCTCTTCCGCAGAGGCAAAAACCTCAACTAAAGAAGGAAGTGATGTTTATCTAGCATCTACAGTTACACATGCAGACTGTGATGTATGGTTGATTGACTCAGGTGTGTCATACCATATGACTCCTCACAGGGAGTGGTTCTGTGAATATGAAAAATACGATGGTGGTGATATATTCTTAGGAAATGACTCGACAACCAAAATCATGGGACGTGGAAGGGTTAAGTTGTTGCTAAAAGATGCAAGGATTAGAACTCTCCCTGGGGTTCTGCACATTCCAAAACTAGCAAGGAGCCTAATATCTGTAAGCAAGTTTGATGATGCAGCAGTGGATACTGTATTCGGAAAGCGCACTTGCAAGAAGGTACGAGGGGAAATGGTGTTGATGGGCGGAGTTCGGTGTGGAACTCTATACAAGTTGTTGGGAAGCACTTATACTAATGGGTTTAACAGTTCTATTGTCCCCGAGCAGATAAATAAAGAAGACAAGACCAATAATGTCACTGGAAAAAAGACCATGTTGTGGCATCAAAGACTGGGGCATTTTGGAGAAAAGGACCTTCGAACACTACACGGTAAAGGTATGGTTGAAGGTATGTCTAATTGCACTCTGGATTTTGATTTCTGTGAACATTGCATATATGATAAACAGAATCGAGTAATATTCCCATCTAGTGCTACAAGAGCAAAGGGGATCTTAGAGTTGATACAAATGTGATGTGTTTGGACCTGTGCATGTTCGATCACTAGCTTTATCTATGTATTATGTTTCATTCATAGATGATTTCTCAAGGAACACATGGATTTATTTTCTTAGAAATAAATCTGAGGTATTTGATAAATTTAAAGAGTTTAAGGCTCTAGTAGAAAATCAGATAGAGAAGAAAATAAAAGTATTGAGGACAGATAATGGTGGAGAATTCCACGGAAATGAATTCGAAGAATTCAAAAAGAAGTGTGGTATAGCAAGGAAGAAGACTGCTCCATACACACCTCAATGGCATATGGAGTCATTAGCAATGGCATCTTATATCAAAGATTTCAGATGTTCATAATTTATTTCCCAATGGTGTTGGTTCAATTCGTACCTATGCAAATCTCAGTGGTCATAATATCCATAGTGCTTGAGTAAGATTACACAAATAGGTTGTCGTACTATGTTCTCCATGTACGAAGGCTAGTGTTTACAAAAGAGCAATTGGGGAAGTTATCCCAAAATTTTGAGACATCAAACTATAAAGTTGTTGACGATGCAAGAATTTAAGGCGGTTAGAAAAAATCAGAGGGGTAGTCATAGGCATTTTTATCAGTTGGTCTTCTGCATCGTGGAAACCAAGTCATCTAAGAGCACTGCTTTGCTTTTCATCTTGGCTTTGCAATCTTCTGTGATACTTTGTTTCTTCTTGGTATTTAGTGGGTTTGGATCTTTTTGTAACACATGCTTGGAAGCAGCCCACATATAGTGTTTTTCTTAGATGTCCAATGTGGATTTGGGAAGTCTTTGTAAAGTCACCGTTCAATAAGAAAAATATCGTGTTTTCAAATAGAAAAGGTAAATGTCTATAATTGTTTACAAAAATGTGTGTGAAGAAGATTATTTTGCTGGAATGGTTCTCCATATTCCATAGAACTGTAGCCTCTGACAGACATTTATCTTAATCATGTGCAGATTTGGGAAGTCGTTGTAAAGTCACTGTACACTATGAAAAAAATCGTTTTTTCAAATAGTAAAGGTAAATGTTTATAATTGTTTAGAATTGTTTACAGAAATGTGTGGATAAGATTATTTTGTTGGAATGGCTCTTAAAACTATAGCCTCTGACAGACATTTATCTTAATCATATGCAAGAACTTGTCCCAAGCAAATCACATTCAATTAAATTGCCAACAAAGAAATACCCTGGACACACACATATATATATATGGTCTGAAAATCAGAATTCAAATTATGTAATTTTTTTCCATAGTCTAATGAACAATTTAACCAGTTTACAGGTTCTACTTCTACATGGTTCTTCTTACATTTATTATATCTAACTACCATAGTGGGCCTTATTAAGGTGATGTCGGGCATCACCCCAACCCCCACGGACTAATGCTACCCTACCAACCCACCCACATGTGCTTGGACAAGTAAATAATACTTATATATTTGCCCTGAAAATCAGAATTCAATTTATGTAATTACTTTAGATGGTCTAATGAAAAATTTAACCATTGTTTACACACTTACCTAGACAAGTAAATAATACTAAACTTACTAACCTGTTACTATGTTTAGAAGCGGAAGAAAACCTAGACAAGTAAATAATACTAAATTTACTAACTTGTTACTATGTTTAGAAGCCGAAGAAAGCCTCTGAATCCAACAAACAATGCTCACTGAAGGTGTGTTGTCCCACATAAATCTTGAATGTGTGATGTTTCCTACTATCTAGTACATATAATACTAAATTTATATTATTGCAGAGTCCAGACAAGTGCATGCACAAATAAATAAAACTAAATTCACTGACGTGTTACTTTTTTTCGGAATCGGAAGAAAGCTAATCCAACTAACAATGTAAATTAAAGTTGTGTCATCCTACATAATTCTTGCGGTTATGTAATTTACTGACCTGTTACTCTTTTTTTGGAAGCCGAAGAAAACTAATCCAACTAACAATGTATATTAAAGTTGTGTTATCCTACATAATTCTTGCATTATGCCATCTTACATACTATATAAGAAAACGATTTTTTCATATATCTCCAATAGATATTTAAAAATATAATATATCAATCTGTCCTATGTGCCCAAACAGGACAACTTGCTTGCTGCCCACCACCCTAAAAACCACCTATAAGATCTCGCCTAGTTACTATAACTCCTGCCTTTATAACTCAATCAAGGAGATAGATAGTTTAGTATTTAGGATTAGATAGCTTCTTGAAAAGTATGTTATTTATAAGCTTAATGTAAACACTGCTTTATAAGGTTAATGTAAACACTGCTTTATAAGGTTAATGTAAACACTGCTTTATAAGGTTTAGTCTCTTAAGGTTGAAGAGAATAAGAGTAGGAACTAGTCTGTTGCTTATGCTTGATACTCTTTAGGAACTAGTCTGTATGCTTAATTCTCAGGTCAAGACTACAAAGTAACTAGTCAGCTAGCTTATGTATAGTTAAGGATTAATAAAACACTTGACTTAGCTCCTCTTCTCACTTGACTTAGCTCCTCTTCTTACTATACTTTCTTTATCCAACCAGACCTAGACCCTATTACTAGCTTTTAACTCCTAACTCTAAAAGTCACTAAGGAACTAGAATATATGGTTAGGTATAGATAAACAAACACTAGTGTGTAGCTCATCAAGATAAAGACTAGTCAGTATGATTAGGAAATATAAAGTAGCTTTTGTATGTTAAGAGTAAGGATTCCATTACTATTCCTTCTTTCTTACTTGTGCTCCTTTTTGACAGTAAGAGTAAGTTGGAAGTATTAGTAGTCTTAGATAAGTAGGAACAATTATATCTTCTATCTTAGGTTTAGATATTTTCTTTTAGGAACTATAAAGAAGTATGGTTTAAGTTAGGCTCCTAAACTTCCTTACGTCGGTTGAGCCCGCGCTTCGTGCTCCTATACTTCCTCTAGTCGGTTCAGCCCACCCAGGAATAGACAAAATACTTTCAAGTTTCACCTATCTTTATACACAGTAGCAACTAGTCTATATCTATCTTTTAGAGCTTGTCCAGGAGATACTATAGATATTCGTAGGTCAACCTGACTCTTGTACATATTCCTACTGACTCTGACACACCTTCTTACAGATTAGGAACTAGGAATATAACAAAGCAAAGACATGAACCTCCCTCTATTATTTAGTATCTTTAGTATCTTTACTAAACTCGATTTAGTATCTCTAAGAAATCTAATTTAGATTATGTAGGTAATATGCGAAGGGATTCAATTTAGATTACTAATATTAGACTCTCTGCCTTTATTAACTCCTCCTTTTAGACACGCTAGGAGAGAGATTGACCGACCTTTGACACGGCATAAAGACCAACTTGACCAGTTGAACTAGATTAGGTCTTGTTTACTAACTCTAGTTGTTCCTGAAGGTCTTGTATCAGTAGAAAGAGTAGGAAAAACTCATTAACTCATGGGATCTATAACTATTAGGAGCTACCTAAAGGAATTAAGTATATCTATAGGATTAATAGGTCCTGTTGAAAGTCTTGTTTACGAATAATAGTTTAAATTCCAGGTCTTTTTAAGAAACTAGAGGTTAGGCTTCAGATAAAGTCTTGTTCACTAAAGCTTCTAAAGAAAGTAGAAGTAGTAGGGATTGTTTAAGAACTACAGATCATCCTGATATCCTGATCAGGGGATTGGCATCGAATCAAAGTAAAGAAATTAGTGGTGAGTCCATCTAAGTCTAGTCCAGCCCGCATCGTTTATAGAGATGATTGACTAAACTAGGTAGGGGCATAACTTAATGATCAGATCAATGCACCTCTCCGCTGCACATCACATCCGTTAATCACAAGCAACAAGTGGTAAGAAGAAACATATATCCTCGAGGTTCCCGTATGGCTTATTTCACAATCAATACAGCCCAACCCTTTACAGAGAGGAATGTAATGATTGTCATATTACGATGCAAGTAATAGCAAGTGTATGTATACGATGCAAGTCCTAGGCGTATGTATAGTAACCAATCAACGTGTACATACTATCAACATCGCGTATCTGGTCTAAAGGTAATCAGTCAGCTCCTTAGAGCTAGAGCTGGGGTATCTGGTGTCAACAAGGTAATCATAACTATTATTCGTCAATCCAATCTTATAAAGGTAAGTGACCGATGTTAAGGAAAATACCTAATTACATCCTTAACTAGTTACTTAGATAGTTTACTATTACAGGAATTGGTAACATCTTGTAACCATATTGTAACTATATTGTGTAACAGTACATGTTCATATTAATAGAATACACATCAATAGTGTAGTGTGTTGCATCAATTCTGTCTCTACTTAATCTTTTCATGGTATCAGAACGGATCTGGATCTCACTCCATCACTGAAGGACCCAGGATCCAGGGTATGTGAAAATGGGTATGTGAATTGAGATTATCTTGAAAGCAATGCTCTCACAATGAGATCAAATATCAGTCAAGCCTGCAGTAGAGTCGAGCCGTCCGCGTGTATGGAAGCAGTAGAGCCGAGTCGAGCCGTTCGACTGTATGAAAGCAAGGAAGACCGCGTGCAAGAATCGACGGAGGTTCTATTCGACGCCTGTGGAGACCGGATTTAGGAGCGATAAACACCTATGGAGACTCGCAGTGGAAGATTATAGTAACTTGTGTGAAAGACCCCGCAATTGTTGCTGTGGAGAAGCTCAGCCGCGAGATAAAAATAGGTATTTATTATAAGTTTATTATAAGTTTTAAAATGCTACGTGACACGGATGTGTAAAGCCAAAGAAGAGAACGTGAGTTTTATTTTAAATTTCCGCTATCATAAGAAAATTATAAAAAATAAAGTGCTTTATTTGAATTAGTTTAATTTTTTAAAGGAGGTCATATAAAGAAAAACGCTAGAAAGGATTCGTTTATTTTTTGATGAGTTTTATTTTTTGCATTTATAAAAAGAGTTGCAAAGAGATAAGAAGGTATGAGTTATGTGAATCGAAGAAGCATATTCCAGCCAGATCAACAAAGTCGATGAAGAAGAGTCGTCATGGAGAAAGCAAATAGTCTACAAGAAAGAAGATGGAAAGAGTCATCATGGAGCAAATAGTAGTTTCCAAGACAGAAGATCGAGGGCCGCAAGACAAAATTATTGCCTAAGAAGCAGAATCCAATGAATAAGAGTCGCCATGGAGCGAATAGCTTGCAAGACAGAAGATCGAGCAAATAGTTTCCAAGACAGAAGATCGAGGGCCGCAAGACAAAATTATTGCCTAAGAATCAGAATCCAATGAAGAAGAGTCGTCGTGGAGCGAATAGTTTGCAAGACAAAAGATCGAGGGCCGCAAGACAAAATTATTGCCTCTTCCATTATTGAAGAGCAAAAATCCATTTTATGAACAACGTCAAGACAAAATTATTGCCTCTTCCATTATTGAAGAGCAAGAATCCATTTTATGGACAACGTTTCCGCATATTATTGAGCAGTAAAAACTGCATGAAAGTCCCAAAAAACAAAGATGGGCAGAGACATGCAACAAACTATAACTAAATTTTTGGTTTTTTCATTCATCAACAAATACATAAGAAATGAATTGTTGTAATTTGAGGGGTGCATGTTCGGTTGTACCCGACACTCGAGTGAGTTTTTTGTTCTGAGTTTTTTGGTCCCATTTGCAAGAAGTTGTGAGCTTTTCTATAGGCAAGCTTTGTTCCTCATGTTCAGTAAGCCCTGATTGAATCAGCCCTACATAGGTCAATAGGTGATCATGTAGCATGTATCATTGGTTTTGAGTAGCATGAATCGTTGGCCATGATACATCACAACTATATGTAAACTTTGTTCCTCATGTTCAGTAAGCCCTGATTGAATCAGGCCTACATAGGTCAATATGTGATCATGTAGCATGTATCATTGGTTTTGAGCAGCATCAATCGTTGGCCATGATACATCACAACTATATGCAAACTTTGTTCCTCATGTTCAGTAAGCCCTGATTGAATTAGGCCTACATAGGTCAGTATGTGATCATGTAGCATGTATCCTTGGTTTTGAGCAGCATGAAGCGCTGGCCATGATACATCACAACTATCCCTGGTTTCGAGCAGCTTGAGGCGCTAGCCAAAACAAATGTGGTATAAAGTCCACTTTGGTGAAGGAATGTAGTATGAAGTCCACTTTGGTAGAAGAATGTGGTATGAAGTCCACTTTGGTAAAGGAATGTGGTATGAAGTCCACTTGGTATATACAAGGGTGTCTACTCGTATGCTACGAAGAATTTGAATCTTCGATTAACAGGGGAAATGTGAGATATTAATCTCAGAGTCGGGACCAAGTTTTCTTTAAGGGGGAGTGTGAAGTCTATTGCATTTTTGCATTGGATGCTGGTGATAGGAAAGATTACATTGGTGATAGTGATAGTTTTTCCCAGATGTAATTAAGGGGGAGTGTTGAAGAAAATACCTAATTACATCCTTAACTAGTTACTTAGATAGTTTATCGTTACAGGAGTTGGTAACGTCTTGTAACCATATTGTGTAAGAGTACATGTTCATATTAATAGAATACACATCAATAGTGTAGTGTGTTGCATCAATTCTATCTTTGCTTAATCTTTTCAACCGATGCAGTTAACTAAAGGTAAGAGAAAGAATAATTGCAAGGGGTAAGAGCAATCAGAATCCCAAGGTTAGTCTCCGCGACAATCAGAACAAGGTGAGTCTCCAATAGCAACAAGAACAAGTTGCAAGCGATCATAATTACAAGTTGCAAGCGATCATAATCACAACGTCAGTCTCTTCGATCCAATCCAAGAATCACAACGTAAGAGGTAAGGACAAATAATGACTAATAACAAGTTTAGTTCTCTACTAATAACAAGTTTAGTTCTTCTCACCCGCGGTTAAGAGGAACAACTTCTAGGTTTAGGTTTAGATAAAGCTTATAAGGTAGTATGATTAGTTAGGTAGTATGAGAAAGAGAAAGAATAAGATAGGTTAACCTGATTCAACACACCTTAGAACTCATCTTTTAGAAAGGAAACAAACCCAACAAGCACCCCAAGAAACAACAGGTAACTACAAAAGACTCATAGAACTCTTTTAGCAACCCACCATTTATAACTATTAGAGTAGTTTATATCACTTTGTATCTTAAAGAATTCCTCAACAAAGGCCCTACCTCTATAAGATCTTGCCTTTTAACTCAAGCAGATAGATAGGAAAGTCTTGATTTAGAACTTAAGATGAAGAGTAATAAGAATTGAACAAAATAATCTTAGCTCCTTATGACTATCCTGAGCTCCTTATGATGTTGGAATTAGAAAAGTTATACAGTAGAATGATTATAATATTATCAGATTTTACATACCATATGCATGATACATTACCAATGATAAAGGATTGGTTTGAACTCCTACATATTGATCAGACACGGGATCCATTTATAAGGCTCGGAATCTAATATAAGTATTTATAAAGCTCATGATCTTTTATAAGAAGGAAATAACGAATAACCAAATGAGACTATTACACATGTTCTTACATATTCTTATCACACCCAAGCATAAAAAATAAGCACGTTTTTTTAGGAAGCAAGTTTTTTTAGGAGAGCTCTTTCTGAGAGGAGGAATACTAATAATAGCAACTATTTAAGGTTAAGGCTGGCATATTTAGTTAGCTCTATCTGCCGAACTTTTTCAACTATTGATCGGGGGACCCAGCCAACCTTAACTCCGTCGGGAGTGCAAAGTCTATTCTTTTTCCCACTACCTTATTTCGAAAAGGGTGGGGACCCAAAGTAAATGAACAGAGCCTTTAATATGTTCTCACTACAATAGAGATAGCAAGCAAGGCGAGCTTATCACGATCCACTGGAATGTAAGCCGCTTAAGATTTTAGAGAGGGGGGAATGAGCTCTCTATTTTAAAGGGTTCCTATGGTCCCTCTCTATATAAGGTTTCGAAGGCTCTTTCTTCTTGATTTCGAAGTGGGATACGACAACAGCCAGTCATAGGTTCTAATTCTATAACAAAGGGGTCTCAACCTTACTGAACCATTCTCTCGATACGACTCTTAATGGTGGGCCTAGAAAATACTTGGGGTAAGGCGGGGAAAATTGGAGTGAAATGCAACCTCTTAATATATAATTGCTTTTTGTATTAACATATAGACCATTTCCCTCTCTGGCCTTAAGCCAAGAGGTATAATGGCAAGGGCGACCCTTTCCCTTTTCATTCCAGGGCTAAAGCAGGCTCTCCACTCTATCTTCAAAAAGGGCAAAGAGAGGTTTTTGATGAGAGAGAGGCCCCTTTTTAAAGGTTATTGTCTTAAAGGGCAAGGATAGAGAGCACCTTAAGGGTAATGATAGAGAGCACCTTAAGAATAGAGAGGGCACCTTAAGGGCAAGGATAGAGAGTACCTTTAAGGATAGAGAGAGGACCAAGAGGATCAAAAGACCGATAGGGATATGAATTGAACCATAGAGAGTTAGTTCGCCGAGTCGTTTTATATACGCCCGTTGAGATTCTAACAGAGAAAAGAAAGTGCGCCACCTTTCAAACTTAAAGAGGTCGAGTGCTTATTTAAGACCTATTCAAACTATAGGCTCCTCTTTTAAGGAGAAGGGGATAGGAGGAGCTTTTCTTTTTAAAAGGAGAGGGGGAGAGGGAATCCCTATCTTTAAAAGGTCAAGTAAGTGCCTACCTCGACTAGGATCGAAAATGGGCTCTTTAAGCAACAATTCTTGTCTTGGGCGTAAGAGTATCCAGGTCTGCAGGCTGCACGACAAGCGCCCAAGCATAGCACATAAAGATCTCGTTTCTGGTTACCAATCAAGTGAGCGGGCGAAGTTAGGTTGTCAACGGCCAAGATCCATCTATAGAGCAGATCGACGATCAGCGGGTAGTCGGGATTAGCTGAGTTGCGCCAGGATTAGGGCAATGGATAGTGCTTATATATCACCAAAAAGATCTCAGTCGTCCATCCCGGAGGAGTACGTGGCACACAATCGAGCTCTATCGCCACTTTGCCCTTCATGACTTTGAAGCACAAGGAGCAGCCTCCTCCAATCCCCGAGACTCGAAGTGACAAAGGCGTCCGGGTTTTGGGCCCACATATTGCCGGAGCAATCTCAACCATCCATTGAAGGGAACACGTGGTGCGCGATTAGGCTCTATCGCCTTTTCGCGTATCGCGACTTTGGAGGACGACGATCAGCCTGCTCCCAGCCGCGAGACACGAAGTGCTGAAGGCGTCCGAGAGTTGGGCCAACAGTCTCGCTGAAATGATCCGGGCCGTCCATCCAAAAGGACGCGTGGTGCCCGATTAGGCCATGTCGACATTTCGCCCATCGCGACTTTGAAGAGCGAGGATCAACTCCTTCCTATCCACTAACCCCGAAACGTCGAAAACGCCTTTGAGGATAAGCACAGGGTCACAGTCTATGATCGCTTGGGGGCGATAGAAAGGGTTGCGCAAGGGGTCGAAGCGTCGGGATTAGTTGCAGAAGGGATCACCGTGTTCTCTAGAGGCCAGTTCAGCTCGACCTCGATCTTGGTCCTCGCTATAAATAAATGAAGGTGGATGGAGGTAGTTGAAACCTTGGCTCACTAATTAAATGCAAAGCATGGAGGTTCCGGCAGGCAGTCTACCCGAGATGGTCCTGTACGGTGGTTTCCTACAAAGAAGTCACGTCCGACAAAGGAGTTCAGGCCAGATTTGACTGAGGAGACGCCACACCTTGAAAGACCTGAGACGCCTCTGCTAGGCGAAAGGGGAGGAGTATATGTAGGCATTTTTTCCATTCTTTGTGGGTATCGATGGTAGAGCAAAGCTCTCGATTGTAAAGTTTTGATGAAGCACTGGTTGCTCTGGTTATGTATTGGCACTTGAGAAATCTTGCCTTATGAATGTCAGCCTCTTTCCACCGCTCCGTGTACACTGTGTTAGAACAGCTCGGAATTGGAGGATCCAATCGAGTTGCGCTTTTATAGGATGATGTATGTTAGATCACTGTAATAGTTGTATTGTTTCTAATCAGTGCTTGTGTTTTCTCAACGCTAAATGACTTGGAATTGGAAGATCCAACCAAGTCACCCATCAGTTCCTCGAAACTCTGAACCAAGAGGATCTTGTATTCTGAGTTTTTCCTCTACAAGCTGTTGAAAGGCCCGATGCCCAAAGTGGTCTTGCTCACTCATCTCACTAAGTCTTCCATCTGATCATTTTATAATCAACTCACTGACGGACGTTGGATCAAGACCTCCTTTGTTTTTCTACATACCAAACCCGATTTTTTGAGTTCGAGCGATATTTTCTAGAGTCTCTATCCATCTGATCACCCCTTTAAAACAAATCGTGACATAAAACTGATGGGCGTCGGGCTCTGCTTCTGCTGCAATCCAGGAGTGACTTCCAACGCCAACATTTCTGGCGTTGTTGTCGACGACGAAGTTGAAAATTTTCCCCGAGATTGAACGACATTGAGCCTCTGATTCTGAAGGTGCATCCGGCATCAGAGCCTTTGAAGAATGCTACTGTACACCTGACGACTCCATTGTGACAACTCCACTGGAGCGAACTTGTTGTTTTAAGTTGTGGCTTCTAGAGGCAGACACACGCGGTCCCATCCACAACTACCTCTAGGTACACCTGTAGTTGACCCGGAGGTGATTTTCAGAAAAGGAAAGGCCTCTAAAGGAGAAGTTACCACCGCCGAACCAGGTAATCCGCCATCTCCTTCTGTAGAAACTCCATTTTCTTCTCCTCGGCTTCATAGCAGACCTTTTTCTGAAGTTTCCCGTTTCCTGAATTTTGGGAGTGTTCCTGCTAAGTTTTCCCCTCTCGGTCTGGGATTGGAGTGAGAAATCCTTGTCACTCCCCTTTCCCCTAAAGTTGTACCTTGGCGTGGACCTAGGACCACAGGAGACTTCCCTAATCCTAGCTTTACCACTCCTCCTTTTGTTATTGTTTCGACTTATGCACAGATAGAAGCATCTGCTAACTCAAGCCCGTTAGCCTTCTCCCTAAATCCCCCATTGTTTCCTGGAAGCTCATTTCCAGTATCCCCTTCTCGAACTCCTTCCCCTTCGAGTTCTCCCTCACCTAATATCCCTATGGCAGGAGCAAAACCCCCTATCACCAGAATGGAGGCTATTATAGCCGCGAGGTATGCTCCCCTGTTGTTATCTCAACCTCTTTATGCTCTTCCAGCGAATGGTTACCTCTGGCAGCTGCCCAAGTTTATAAGCAAGGGGGACATAACTGTAGAAGAGCACCTTGAGGCCTTCTACAGTTTTACAGACGATCATGTTATCATGCATGCAGATGTATGGATGAGGATTTTCACCCATAGTCTTGAAGGCAAGGCTAGAAAATGGTTTACGACCTTGCCTCCTAAATCTATTAATGGGATTGAGGCTCTGGATTATGCCCTTTTAAGACAGTGGGGAGACAAAAAGAACTTCATGTATTACATGACAGAGTTTGGATCTTTGAAGAGAAAGGAAGGAGAGTCTGTCTCCGACTTCTCCAAAAGATTTAATAAAATGTACAATAAGATCCCCACCGAGATAAAGCCCTCCGAAGCCTCTGCAAAGATCACTTATGCCAGCGCTTTTGATCCTGATTTCTGCCTCCTGCTGAAAGAAAGGAGAGCCACCACTCTGGCTCACATGCAGGACGCAATCGTGGAAGTAGAGTCTAACATATTGGCTGTTAACCGACTCAGGAGT
The DNA here is from genome assembly GCA_010110895.2 of Picea sitchensis. NCBI lineage: Eukaryota > Viridiplantae > Streptophyta > Pinopsida > Pinales > Pinaceae > Picea > Picea sitchensis. The sequence continues at coordinate 98,964 of SNQJ01S0022790.1, forward strand.
AAGGCTGACAGAGACATACCCAAGAGGAGAGTTGAAGCCTCCTCATCCTATTCCTCTCCCCTTCCTCCTCAAATGGATGAGGTAACTAAAGTTTTGAAATCCCTTTCAGCTAGAGTGGAGAAGTGGGAGTTAGAGGGGAAGTCCACATACAGAAATCCCCAGAATACTGATAACAGAGGTTTCAAGAGGCCTGGTAACAATATGCCGCAAACTTTGCCAAATGAACAGAGAAGCAGAGACAGGGATGATCAGAGGATTCAGACCCCTCTCCAGAATAGCCTAGTTTCTCATGAGGAAGGGGAGGAGGTGGATGAACTCAACCCTGAGATCCACCGCATCGAGGAAACTTCCCCGTTTCCCCATTTGACTCAATCTGCATATGAAGAATCCCTTATCAACACTCAAATCAACAAGTTGAGTAAAGAGGAAAAGGCCAGCAACACTCCTAATAGATACAATCTCAGGTCAAAAAAGAAAGAAGGGAATTTTGATAGCCAAGATCAGCCCCTCATAGCAGAAAGGACCACTAAAGCTGCACCAACCACTACTAAAGAAAAGAAAACTCAGAATGCTTCGCCAGCATCCAAGGAACCTGTCTCCGAGGTAAGGGAAGCTCCTAAGTCTCTCTCCCCCTTTAGTTTTGAGCATAAGATTCAGAAAATTAGAATTCCTGTACCCCTATCCGAACTAGTGAAAAATGAAGACTTCAAAAGGTCCCTCTCCAATCTGCTACAATCTGACCCCCCCAACCTTCCACGAACTCAATAAACCTCCAAGACGAAAAGCCAACAGTCGTCCTAGGTCCCATGGTAGAAGATACAGATGATTCATCCCCTCCTTTCTACACTTCCCTGAACATACATGATAAAGTGTTGCATAACTGTCTCATGGATTCAGCGGCTTCCCATAACCTTATGCCCAAAATATTCATGGAAGAATTGGGACTGGAAGTGACAAAGGCTTATCATGATTTGCACTCTTTTGATTCAAGGAGGGTGCAATGCCTTGGAGTCATCAAAGGAAGGTAGTTCCAACGGTAAAGACGTCGGTGCCCGCACACGGATACTTAATCTGGTAGAAGTAAAGACCACCTTATATATAAGTATTGTTCTATAACCTATAGGATAACCCAGTTTACCCGGCCGGAGCCATCCATCAAATCTTGCAGATAAAGGGGTTCCCGGCAATTCATTATCGTTATCAAGCTTTGAAGTGTGGGACAATGAGTATGAGACCAGCTCACTGAGGTAGTGGCTCGTGACCATGTTCATATGGCATTGACAAATTAACAATGTAACCTTGCCAATTAGCGATCAAGGGCACTTGTCAAATCATTGGTGTTTAAAGATATCTATTGAAGCAATTAATTGCCCTAGTTTCATTAGCAACATAAGAATTGTAGAAAGCATGTGTAATTTCTTTTCTCAAAGAAGGGCCATCAAAGCATGTTGTCAATTCAGAAATACATTCAAATAATGAATCATGGCACTCTGCAATAGTTAAAGAATGCATTAAGAATCATTGTTGTAAAAGTGATTGTTCTATGGAATGTATGTCCATTTCCAAAAACGAAGATTGTTGAAGACAAAAAAAAGGGAACTAGTGGCTCTAAAGAAGATGTAAGAATGACTTCTGATTTGTATGACAACAATGACTCAAAATGACCACATGAGGAACTTTGATTGTGGAACAAGATATTGTATACATGTGCAGGTTTCTTAACACGAAATCGAAGGTATGGTTTTGTTGTCTAAAATAACCAAACAAAAACCGGAATGGACAACCACTTATGAAACCATTTAATACAAAAAGCATTACCCCATAAGCCAACAGTAGAAGACCCATCTACACTAAAAACAGAAATAGACATTCTCTACAAATATGTATGAGCATTATCAACATGTTGCAAACTAGCTAAATAATCATTACTCAATTATGTTCTAAGTGAATATAAAGTATCATTCAAAACATTAAGATCCTGTGAATCTAAGCTAGTTTGAAAGTGGTTGACAATGCCTTCTCTTATTTCAATGGGCAGCGAAAATGTGTCAAAAATGATAATGTATTAAACAAACAATCTCTTGTAACTGTGGTTCATTTGGAAAAATAGGTTTTTTTCCAAATCGATAGATTGCTTTGTTGGAATATTGTTTGTCTCTACTAGATGAAATCATTTTGAATGGAAGTAAGTCAGAAAAACAAACAATCTAAGCAATAAAACAAAGTAATCATAAGAAATGTCCATAAGAATTTTGAAGTATAAAGTAAATGTCCATATTGGAGGAAACATATAGTCCACAAAGTTAACGTGTAATAGCAACAAATAGAATGAAGATCAATGGACAATGTAAAAGATAAGAACATAAGAAAACAACAAAACAAATATATCAAATTAAAAATAGTGTAAATGTCCATATTATTTATAATGTAATTTCTAACTTCCCTAAATTACATAAATTGCATAGAGTATGCAATTAAATCAAAACCAATTTCTAATGTAATTTTAACTTCCCTAAATTGCATACAGTATGCAATTAAATCAAAACCAATTTCTAATGTAATTTTAACTGTAACAACCCTAAGTAATTAATCAATTGTCATGATTTAAATAATTGTTTAATGTATATTAATTTAATTAATTAATTAATTAATTGTCCTGATTAAATATTTGTTTAATGTAGATTAGTTTAATTAATTAATCAATTAATAATCATGATTTTATGTTTGTTTAAGGAATATTGATTTAATAAATTAGCAATTTTCATTTTGAGACTTAGTGTATCGGTAGATGACCCATTAATGAAAAGCGGATAAGGTGGTTGACACTTAATGGAGGGATAAGGTGGGTGAAACTTAATGAAAAGAGAAGGTGGTGAATAAGGAAGGGGAAAAGTAGGATAAGAGGGGAAAACACTCAGGAAGGGATTTTTGGGTTTTTGGGAGGGAGCATTATGGAAGGGAGTTTTGGGTTTTTGGGAGCATTATTTTTCATACCAGAGGACTGTATTACTGGTTTTGCTGGGGAAGAGCTTGCTGGGGGACTGCCACATGGGGCACCTGTTGCTGGGAGTTTTGGGCTCTGGAGCTAGGAAACCGCAAGGATTCCATTCAGTTTTTCAGGCAGTTTCAAGCAGTTAACAACAAAAAAATAGAAAAGGACAAACTTCTTCTTCAAGAGGTATTTTACCACTATTAATTTTGTTAAGAATGAAAGTTATGATATGTATCTATGCATAGAAAATGTGTAATATGTTGTGTAATCTGTTTTGTGACTATTTTGAACTGTATAATTTGAGAATTTGATATTTATCTGATTAATTTGCTAGAACTTCAACATAAATTAGATAGATTTTCTGTAATGCAAAACATAAATAGAAATTAGATGTCATGTTCAAGAAAAGAAAAGAAAAATAATTAAGATTACAAATTTACCATTTAACTTTGAAGCTAACTTTGAAGCCTTAATAAAGGGCTTTACATTAACTTCCCTAAATTGCATACAGTATGCAATTAAATGAAAACCAATTTCTAATGTAATTTTAACTTTCCCAGTATTGCATAAGTAATGTCTATAATGGCTTTTAACTAGCTAACCTATTTAAACAATTCAACACACTTACATATATTTATCTAATGGATATTGGCTGGCAAACTCTTGGATTTTTCATTGTTCTGAGATGGGCAACATTAAGACCAGTGAGGCAATTCTGAAAATAATGCAGTCCATTCTAGGCTCACATTAAGCGGACGACGTTGGGTTTCCAATCTCGGGTTTTAGAGAATGAAGGTCATGACTCCGCCAACAATTTTTATGTCGCTACTGTGGGCTTCTGAAGAAGCAATAGGGATTTGGAATCTTAAAAGGATTCGAACATGGAAGCGTTAGAAAATGCTCACATGTTGTATTCAAATGATAGAGGGGTAGATGACATTGAAGTATGCATTGACTTTGCTCGTTAATTTTTTTTTTCTATTTATTTTTTTGTGATAGTTTTTCTTTTTCATCCCGTTACATTATAGTTTTCCTCAAGGGGTGTTGGTTATATTTATGCTTGGGAAATGAATATTTTCTACATGCATACATAATACAAAATGGAAAAAAAAATCATAAAGAATACAAAATGGATAAGATGAATAAGATGTTTTTCGGTGAGTTGCAATGGATGCTTGCCCCTGGATTGTGTTACCGGTTGCTAGGGGTGGTCTGTTCCCATCTTCGCCCTGATTCAATTTTCCAGAATTACAAGTATGCTTAATACGTTCTACTCTTATTATCTTGAAAGAAAAAACTTCAACAAACCAACGTTTTATTATTGATTAATGCGATAAATTAAGTGTTAAATGTGAATTATACTATAGAAGATTTGTGTTAAATTAAGACGAATTGCATGCAGCCTATTTTGGTGCGCTCGTGTTTTTAAATCGCGGAGATGAAGTTGCAGGTTTCGATCTCTGTACTTCTCACATGTTAAGCCTTGGGTTCTGAGAAGGATATTGGCAATGGTCCTCTTTAGATGAGGCTTATCCGAAACGGACCTTTATGAGCACCAGAGACAAAGGTAAAGGCACGAGAAGCAAGGGTCTCAGTAGTCAAACTTTCACAACGCAAGGGTTTATCTCTATCCTTAGCTTAGATTTGATATTTTCCCATAAATGGAGTCATAAGTAGTAAAGAAAATGACGTGTGTCTCCAACGGAGACAATCATGCTCTTGTAATCCTTTTCGAGCATGTGTTCGTACGAGCTCAACCATGCTCTTTTATTCCTCACTGACATCGTTCCGGCTTCGGGCTTTGAGCTTGAATTGACCCGAAACGGGTAGCTGTTGATTTCCCCTAGAGTGAACTCGCTCTTTAGTTTATGCTTTTCGAGTGAAAGAACTCCACGATGGTACCCAGATCGACCGCCCACTTGGGCTTCTGCAATAAATGGAGGAAGTCTAATGGCACTTGCGAATTGACATTAGAATAACTTGGTTCAACTTTGACCTCTCGATACTCAGAATAATATGATTCAGGCATCTTTAATCCTCCCTGGAGAAACTGAGTAAATGTAATGTAAGAAGACTCGAACCCTGCAAAGTCATCGACATCCATTATGGATCCTGAGGCCATTCTTGAAGCCGGCATGCCTTCTAATGTGGCTGCACATGTCAATCCAAGAAATCAGTGTCCATGTCCCAACCCAGTTCTCCTAAACCCCACTACTCTCAGGCATATTCATCATAGGATTACTCATCGTTGAAGGCTGATTATGATCGTCCTCCTCTTTTGGGTTTTGAACCTTAAACCTGATAGCTGGGCAGGTCTCTCTCATGTACTTAATTTCCACATAACATCCATATTAAATTCTTGGCCAATGCTCTCGCTTTTCCTCTGTTTCAACCCTAGCCTGTATCAAAATATAATAATAAAAACCAAATAGAAATCAATATCAGGTTCCACCATATACTGAGTTGGGTTTGGTTTGAAAGGCATGCCCAGTGTTGTACTTCCAAGTTGGAGCTTTTTCATTAGCAGTTCGGATACCATAGATTTCATCGATTTTATAGCTATAAAATCTCCGAACAGACCATCCAATTCCATAAATTCAGTCCCATAATCTCTATTCGTTGTCAAAAGCAGATCCTGGTCTTATCTTAGTACAATATTTTGAGTGATCTCCACCTATTCGAGCATGCAAGCGATCTCAAACAACCCTAATTCCAAGGGGTCACACACATATATTACAATCCGAATAGAATTAATGAATTCAGAAGTTTTTCTTAAATTTTATTAGAGGCTCACTATGCAAGGAAACTCTAGAAATTCCGAAAAACATTCACTTGTACTATTCTAAATGGAAAACAAAATAACTAAAGGAAAAAAGTGATGGGATTGGCATAGCATGACCAGCAATTGCCATAGACATTGGCATTGATGACCTTCGTGGAGGCAAATCTGTCATTTTTTATTTATTTTTTTTAGAGCCTCGCACTTGCGGAGCCTATATAGAAAATGCCATATTTTATGTGATTTGTATGGTAATTAGGAGTGACTAGGAAAATAATTGAGAGGATAATAAATAGAAAATTATAACTCATTAACATTTCCTTCACGTTTCCTTCACATCGAGTCTAAATGATGTTCTAGGTTTTGGTTATTTTCTGACCATATTACTTGGTTAATTTTGTCAGAAATCCAGTTAAAAAATTTTGGATATTTCCGTGGTTTCAGTGGTCAAGTTTACATAATCCATTCTTCGCGATGATTTGATGTTTGAGACGAGAAATTAATCTACGTCTAACTCACCATGTCTCATAGTCTCACTACGGAGACTATTGGGTAGTCTGGGTAGGCACTTGCTGGGTAGCCAAAGGTTGAGGAGGAGGACCGCGATCAGAACTTGAATCATTTCAAGCATCTATTTGTAAGATAGATGCCAGATTCGAGTTGATTTCTAGTTCCGAGCTCGGCCCCCCCGTACTATCTATTTCCGGTCTTTCCCCGCCCCGAACCAACCAACAGAGAGTTTATATAATCCGAGTGTCTTTTTCAGGAAGACAAATCCATTGATGTGTTCAAAAATACAATTTAAATAAGAAGAAATTGCAATTTTACTCAGATTTATTCTAACCTTTTTTATGAAGTTTCTCCACTGTTGCTTGTCCTCTACCCAACTTACAAAAGTCTAACCAACTTACCACAGAACGATGCATTTCACTGGTCAATTGAGGCACAACAAGCTTTTGAGCATGGGTGAGGTGGCATTTACCACCAGCCCAAGATATGGTCAATTGATTGTGCGTTCCCAACAAGTTATATATGAGCTTACTTTTTATTTTCTATTGCTTCTTTTTATCCAGTCAAGGGCTTATTATTTTATATATATAAAGGCATGGAGACAACCCCATTCCTTCTCTATCCCAGCTTTGTTGGGTATGGGGTCCTTTCTTGCTTCGTTACGTCGAGGCAGGCCTTGCTTGGTCAATACTTCTATCAGACTTTCCTTGCTAAGGCGGACCTTACTTGATACAGGGAGGTTACAATAAAAAGGGTTGGTCAATACTTTGTTAACTCTGGGCTTCCAATCTGGTGAAAGGAAATACAAGCAAGCAAGGCGAGTGCAGCCTCGCGGAACGAGCCTCAGATGGGGCGAGCCAATCCCAGAATCAACGGAATGCACACAGAATCACATTTTCAAGCCAGTTAGTGCAATTGCTTAAATGAAGACCCAGCCCTTATTATAATAGTAGGGCTCAAGCACACCTTTCCAAACTAGAGAAAAAGTGGGAACCACAAGGATTTATTTAGGCAACTTGGCCTTCTGAAAGAAAGGGATGTTAGCACATTTTACACTCCTCCCCCCGTGACCTCAGAAAAGGAGCATAGGTGGTTCCAAATACATTGAGTGTTGTGTTGAGAGACTCTCGCCTATAACTAGGACTCGCATCTATATGTTGAACTTATCCTGGGACGACTAAAAATCAAGGCAAGTTGAAAGCTGCTGATTTCTCTACCCTACCTTGGGAACTAAGTCTGGGCTACTAGACATATATTGTAAAGCTCCTTCCTAGATTAAGATGAGGAGCTGTGTTAGACTTTATTAGATATTGTGGTAAAAGTAAAAGGAATAGGAACTAATTACTAGCTCTATGTATTCTGCAGATTGATGATTCTGTCCAGAACTGTTTACACGTAAAAAGACAGGTTTCAGAAAAACAGCAAGAACTGCAGTGATATTGAATGCATCAAAGAAATTTTAGACTAAGTCCCACACTTTATTTCTGTATGCTCTCATTCTGGGATGCTTAGTCTGGTATATACCCCAGATTTTGCTGTACTATCAACTCTGAATCCCCAAACACTGAAAGCTCTGTCATTTTCATTCTCCTAGCAGCCTCTAGCCCAAGTATCAGAGCCTCCTCATGGCCAAACCCTTGGAAACACTTCTGTGCTTCATGACCATTTCCAGTTTCAACAGGGAAACTCTGAGAATGTGACCAATGAAATCTACTATGATACTGATACAAATGGATCTGATAACAAGGATAAAGAAATCCAGGATCATAGCCTAACTGCTGGGATATTCAATAATTTGCGTTGTCAAGAAAGAGAGTAATAGGTTGTCTTATAATCCCAGTCTCTCCTGTATATGGTCTAAATAGAGAATCATAATTACTACAACTATATGAGTGTTCCTTTATCTAATATACTTTCAATCACTAAAGAATCTTTCTGTCTTCTTCTTATTCCTGTACAAACATAAGATACTACTTACTGTTCTTAGACGACTCCGTCGATAAGTGCTCTTGGGAGTCATCAGCTTGTTATCCCCGGCGTACCTTTGATCCGTTGAGCGAGAGCCCTTCCACGCGGGACTCCCGGATCACTATGGCGGACTTTCGTCTCTGTTCGACCAGTGAGTCTCACAGTCATGCAGGCTTAGACCATTACGCTTGAAAAAATCAAAAATGTAAACCGTTAAAACAACACTTTTCATCCACGATGAAACAGGGTTCTTGCCACTTGGTCATAATGAACAAACAATCGGGAATATAGTATTACGGATAATGAGAACAGTGATCAATGTATATGAATAGTGTGATATCATTATAGAAGCTCTGTGTTGAACCAAAGACCTGTATTACCACTATTGTTAAATGCCCTTAGATTAGGGAGTTAAGTAATTACATTAATCACTCTCATACCTATGTTGGACTAGCTTGATTAGTATGATTATCACAAGTATAGGACATGTATGTTTACTACAGCTTTACTTACTAGTGCTTGTCATGAACTATTACCTTACAAGTATCCCAAACTAATGGTAGTTGTATCTTATGGAATAATCGTGATAGTAACAGCTTATAAGTGATTAGGGTTATGTAGTATCTTACAAAGCAATCACATTACAGCCATGTTAGCATTAGTGTTCTAAGTAAGTCATTAAACAACATACTAACGATAGAAGTAACACCATTCATGTTAGCTTCATCATCTCTGTTATGTGTTATCAAGCTCTTATGTAAACACTTGTATAACTCTTATTCATTACGTGACTGTTACGTATTCAGAGTAATAAATGATCCTTTATTAGTGCTAGATACGGATACTAACGATAGAAGTAACACCATTCATATTAGCTTCATCATCTCTGTTATGTGTTATCAAGCTCTTATGTAAACACTTGTATAACTCTTATTCATCACATGACTGTTACGTATTATGAGTAATAAATGAGCCTTTATTAGTGCTAGATACGGATAGTAGTAGTAATACCATTATGTTTACATAAAGTAATGCATACGGAACCCTATCACTTATTATGGATATCCTTATTCATAGTGTTATTCCGGTAAGATCACATGTACCATTATAAACAAGTATCATACTTATAAGCACTAATCTTATGTGTGCAGCTCTAATCACTACTATGTCTTGAGTTTACAACATTTACATAGGTACTGGTGTAACAGATAACTAATCACTAGTATTCATTACATAGTTACTTACACATGTGAGTTCTTAACTAGTACCAGTAATCAAAGTGACTATTATTCAGAGATTACACAAAGTATGTTAATTAGGGAAACTACGACAGTCAATCCGTAATCATTGGATCCAAGGTAAACACAATCACTGGAATACAGCGGTTTCATTGTTCCTTACTTACCCTGTGGTTAGTCTTATATCTAATATGAATCAATGGAGATAGTACTTCTCCTTATAAGCATTGTAACTATAAAAGAGTAATGTAACATAGTATGGGCTAATCTAAGCTTTCTCAGTAATGACTACTCAATGGCTTAAACAAGTAGAGTTATTGTGGATATTAGCTCAATTCTTATAGTTTTATATGACTCATATTAGTACAAGGCAAGTATGTATAGCACATCTAGTAGTAAGCTCTTCCTTATCTAACATATATGGTATTATTAGTGATTATCCCAAGATAGCATGTAACTCCAACATATCACGTCATTGAATATGGAACTAGCTGTATTCCACTGCTTATAGATCAGTATACATCAAGCATAACCATAACTGCTTGTAACATCATATTAGAGCTTATCACTAATCTTCAGCATAGTGTTCTTGTATCTAAGATATTACAGAGATTAGCATATTCATAAAGCTTAATGATGGTAATGTAATTGTTACTTATAGAAACCAATTTGTAGTTACATTCAGCTATTCCCTTATATTAGAACAGTGTAAGTATGAGCCTAATCAATCATGGACTGTATTACTAGTAAAAGCTAAGAGTTCCTGTGATGCACTGTTTACATATGTTTATATAGCATACTGTTTTAATACTATATAGATACTTAATTATTATGGAAGTTTACTAGTACATTAGAATCAGTACCATAACCTTATTGATAGTTAGATTGATACTCATAGTTCAACATGTAACCATAAGGAATCACATAACTTAATTATTATGGAAGTTTACTAGTACATTAGAATCAGTACCATAACCTTATTGATAGTTAGATTGATACTCATAGTTCAACATGTAACCATAAGGAATCACATAACAGCTTGGAATAGAGTGATATTCAGCTCTTGTTTGAATACTTGTTGTAACTACATGTTCTTACACCACAGTTTGTTCAGCTTATCATAGCTAATTCTCCAAGAATATGTGTATAGTGATAGTGTAATTAATGTGTCATAAGGGTTAGAACAATGGTGATCATACTATTCATAATATAGAGATACTTGAATCCTGGGATGTTTGTACTATGTCTAGTTAAGTATATAAGTTACATATGGAAAAAATGGAAACACTTTACTATGGAAACATGATAGGATATGTAATCTGTACATTACTATGAGCTTAGTTAGGGTTGTACTATGATAGCTTATGAAATCCATTGTATCATATCCAGTACATACACTTGTGCTTGAATCTCCATATGTTCTATATATCGACACCCAATCTATGTCTGGTACTCAGACAATCCGGTATATAGTAGTAATCCCATTAGTTATTGGTACAAGGGAGATAACATGACTACTATGTGTCCAAATTGACCGGTTCAAGTTCTAGATAGACCGTGTTCAGTAGAACCTATGTTACCAGGATCCGGATACGGATACGGATACGGATACGGATCCGGATTCGGATACGGATACGCCAGATTTTTGAAAAGCCAGGATCCGGATA
>SNQJ01S0022791.1:25986-39222 GCA_010110895.2 Picea sitchensis
ACCATGCTACTACTACCTTTGCCATACATTTTACCAATCCAAATTCTCATCCATCACACCTAAGCCCAGAGGTAAGAGCCCTATTGATGAGGCATGGAAACAATGTGTTCGGTTGGCTCCAAATGATGACCATCAAGTAAAGTGCAAATATTGTCCTACTACTACTTAAGGGGGCATAAACAGGCTGAAACACCACTTAACTAGAGTTTCGTGCAAAAATGTCACTGTTTGTGATGGTTGCCCTGCAAAAGTCACAATTGAAATGAAAGTTGCTTTGCAAGTCATCAAAGACCAAAATACTAAGAGAGCTAGGACAATGTTTGAAGTTGGAGGGATGGGTAGATCTTAGATGACACCTCCAATTAGTTGCTCATCAAATGCTAGAGCAACTCCAAGTATCTCCTCTTCTTTTTTCCTCCCCCGCACAACCCCGGGATCTCAAGCAACCTTAGACAGTTATAATGAAAAGAGGAGGAAGGCGGCAGATATGGAAGTCAAGAGGTTTTGGTACCATGACAACCTCTCATTTAACCTTGCAAAGTCTCCTTTTTATCAGCCCATGGTAGATGCAATTGCAAATGTTGGCCCCGAATACAAAGCCCCCTCTTATGGTGAACTTAGGGGGAAAGATCTAGATGAGGAGTTGGACTGTGTGAAGGCACAGTTGGAAGACATTAAAAGCTCATGGGTGAGTACAGGTTGCACAATTTTGTCACATGGGTGGACAAATCAAAGGAGTAGAACCATCATCAATTTTCTTGTGGCTTGCCCTAAGGAACCATGTTCCTGAAATCCATTGATGCATCCTCACATGTAAAGGATGAAAATCTGATATATTCATTGTTGGGAAATGTTATGGAAGAAGTTGGGGTTAAAAAAGTTGTCCAAGTAATCACGGAAAACACTATAAATTATGTGGCAACTGGAAAATTGCTATGTGCACAATACCCTACTATTTTTTGAACCCCATGCTGCTTGTTATCCCCATTTCCTAGAGATAACTAAGGAGATGATGTCTCGAGGCCATCAGGTTGTAGACATGAAGTACCGAGAGACAGATGGTTGACAGCATCCACTTGCACAAACAGAGGCATGCCTCACCACCACAGATCTCAGATTCATCACGATGGTATCCACCGCACCAGCCTGCTTCCGAAAGACATTGGGTCTTGCTCCATGAGGTACTATGGTGAGTGTCACTTCAATATTTGAGGCATTTGAGTTTATTGCATTTTAAAGTTGCTTTTGATTATTTAATGTTTGCTTGGAAGCTATGCTCTTTGCCCTGTTTCACCTTGGTGGTTGACATTGCACCCTAGTAAGTGGTCACCCTTAGGGATGGGTTTGCTACTGAGAGGTCCTCTTGACAGGTCATCGTACCATGCTAGATCATACTTGCCACTTTCCACACTTCATCCCCTCATCTACTTATCTTTTGGGATTTTCAGGTGTACTGACCCAAGAAGGGATTGTCCCTCATCTCATGGGTAGAAGGGGCTGAAGGCCCAGAGGGAATGTGGTTGGCAAAAAATAAACATCCAAATCATAACCTTCCAGATGCTCGCCCAAAGAGGTCTTGAGAACGATGAAATGTTTTTCTTAAAAAATCAAAGACCTGCAAAAGCAAATTCACATTATATAAACGTCCCACTTGTTGAGGTGTGTACACGCATGCGATGTCCCTTTCTTTCCATGCATATGGCACTCTGTGTACCTCTAGCTTCAAGTGACTCTATGGTACTACCCCCCAAGCTAATTGATTAACCCATAGGGAGTACCCAGTGTTTGGACCTTAATTAATCAATGGCAATAAATGGGCTTGGAAAAAGGATGCATTGAAAACGAAGGTGCAGCACACCCTCTACAAAAGCACCCATAAATGAGACACTACAATCCCTTGCATGTCACAAACCCCATGCCCAAAAGTCTTGCCCCATCCATATCATCTTCTCCACATGACATAGAGAGGGGTTCACCTGGAAAACACTCCTTGACCTAGGGAATGATACACCCAATAGGTCACCTTGTCAACCCTCCCATACCTAAACTTGGCAAATTGCATAGGGCCTTTGAGCACTTGTTTAGTTTGATGAGGTGGTTTTTGATGCACATGCTTAGGTGGCTCTATTATTGATTTGATTTACTTATCATGATGCATTTGACTTGAGATCCTTGGAGGGCGTATTCATTATCTTTGCAGGACCTTGCTTGGTGGACAGTTTTGGAAGAACAAGCCTAGCTTGGGCTTCCTTGGGGCTTGAATCCCACAGGTTGGATACCATGGACCGCACACCGGATGATGATGATATCCTTTGGAGGCTTGAGAGACACCTTGGAGAACCTATCCTAGCCCTTTACTAGCCCAACATTTTTCTTCTTGAGGCCAAAACGTCACACTTGGAGGGCCTGAGTCTTGACGTCACCCTAGGGCTAGGGTTTGGTGGTGGAGATTGACACTTGGCATTTTTGGGAGAAGAGGAGCCTCACTTTGATGGATAAGGCCCTGGCGCTTGGGAAGAAGGCCTTTGGAGGCCCAACGATTCATCTCCAAGCTCAACATCCTGTTTCTAGTGCCAAAACGTTGCCCTAGAAGGGTGACGTCGTGTCATTTTTTGGGTTTTTTTATGTGCAAATTAAATTTTAAAAGTGTAAAGAGGAAAAATAAGGGAGGTCGGCCTCCCTATTTTGTAGTTTACCCTTTGTATGTGGACAAACTATGTTTAGGAGGTTTGATATAAATAGAGATCAACTTCATTTCATTATATCATAGCATTCTCACTTGGAAAAAGACTCCTTGGCTGAAATTTGCGCCCTATTTGGGAAATTTTACATATCTCTCTTTGCTACTATCTCTTGTGATGATTTGTCTTGGCTATTGGATGAAGAAGTAAGGAACTATCTTTCTTAGAGGCTATTTCTTGCTTTTATGGTGGAATTTTCTTGGCTAAAAGGATTTTATCTTGTTAATGCTTGGACTAGGTAAGGAATCTCTCTTGTTATTTCTTATCTTCTTGGTTGCAAGGTTAATTTGCTAAACTTTTGGGGAGTATAAGGGCATACAACCCCATTAAGCCATCATAATTGTCTTGGAATAATTTGTTGCACAAAGGAATACTAGGAGAAGTAAAAGGGTTTACACCCTCCTAGGTTTTTCCTAGCTAGTCTTGCTTGCCTTGGCGAGTAAAAGGGCTTACACCCCCAAGGAAGTAGCACAACTAGCTCTTTCATTTAAAAGACTTCATTACCCAATAGTTAAAGGCACTAATCTCTTGCATTGGAGAAATAAAATCATTGCATTGGGATACGTAAAATCACGAGATATTGAAATTGTCTAAATTGGAATATTTTCTATATGCTTAATGCTTGCTAAGGCCACTAGGGCGTCTTGTTTCTCCAAGTATTTATTGTTGTTGTAATAAGTTTATGCTACAGCCATTAGGGCTGCAACAAAACACTTCATAACTTTCAAAATTACTCATCTTCTAACCGTCAAAATTTGCTAGAAAGCTACCAAATTAATCTACTTGTTGTTGTGCTTCTTTTCGATGGTTTACTTGCAAGTTTCAGTGGTTGGAATTTTCTGTTGTAGCAATTGTTTGCTACAGCCATAAGGCTGCAATAATATCTATTCAATACTTGTATCTAATAGCCTTTAATTGTTGCTAAAATCTTGTGCTATCATACTTGAGTTACACTAGTAATTACTAGTTAATCTCTTGCTTATTTTCTTGGACTTTTAGTGACTTATTTAGCAGCATTTCTTATCATTTCATTGCTTATTTATAACATTATATACTGCTGTGAATTGGGACAGCAAGCTTCACTTGCTTGTCCATTAGATTATTGGGCTTGTATCTTGTGTTTTATTGTGTCTCGGGCAGGTACAACAATCTTCCGCAGGTACCCAAGCAATTGGCAACCATTGACCATTTTCGGGATTCGTTTCCAAGCCATCCTCCACTTAGTACTTTGACTTATAGGAGCTTCACTTCCATAACTTCATTTTCCATCTCATTTCCCCTAGGGTCACCTGAGATTCCCCCCTTGTGTAGGATTTCTCCTTCACTAAAGCGCGGGRRGAGTTTATCTAAGGTGACAGTGGGTAGACTCTCCCACGTATCGCCATCCCATGGATTGGGTCGAGCTTTTCCCAACCTACAGTTTGCGCGATAACATTTTGGCGTCGTTGCCGAAGAAGATTTCGAATCCTCTTTCGTGCCCTAACGACACTTTGGCAAGCTTCCATCCCAAAGCCTTTTCCCCTAGTTTGCCTGGCGACTCCACCTGAGGGAAGTTCCCTCTCCTCTTTTCTTTGATGAACTTTCTAGGTTCATCTAGCGATTCCACAATCCAAGAACCCACCTTTACCTAATTACCCTTTCCATCCTTTGATGAGCCTTGATCTCATCTGGCAACTCCATTGAGGTATTTATCCAAGTGATGGAAAGATATCCCTATGGCGCTTTCATGAGGCATACAAAGCCTTGGATGTTCAGTTTGTTTATTGGTATCCAAATAAATGCCCGATGAAACAGTTGATTCATGTCACTAAGTTCGACGATGATCCATCCTCGGTTGTTGCACATGTCATCGAGTTTGAAGAATTCATCATACACTGCAGCATAGAACAAGAAGATGTGATTATGCGGTTGTTTCTCTCATCTCTTGAAGAAAGGCAAAGAGATTGGATCAGACATTCCTGTAGCCCTAAAAGTATTTCTTCTTCAATAATCCTTATCCGAGACTTCCTCAAGCATTGGGGCCCTAGAAATCAGAAGCTCGAAGATACTATTCAAAACCTTGAGGACGTTCTCCGGGGATGTTCGTTTCTTTCAGATCTTATTGAAGGTTTGAAAGAAACACTTCTTCTAAAATCTGATGAAAGCGTAGTTGAGGAAGAAGAGATTGAGGATAATAGAAATGAGGAAAATTTTGGGTGCTTCAAGGAAAACATACAGGAAGACAATGAGTTATGTGAACAATTACTTGAACACTGCCATAATAAGGACTTCCTGGTCAAGTTCTTTGTGCAAAGAAATGAAGAATACAACGCTATCCTTCAAAATTATGAGAGGAAGCCTACCTTAAACATGGCATGGGTGGTTTCCATTGCCTATTTCGGAGTAAAGACACTGTGTGACGCTGTGACAAAGAAATATGGTTAACAAGAGGGCCTTCCAGCTCAGGATCGATCATTCTTGATGCCTGAAGAAATATCGAAACTCGTTGAAGATCAAGAAAAATTTTCTCTCAAAGAGCAGGTCCACAATGAAAGCTACCAAGAAGAAGAAGATCCTTGTGAAGATGAAGTGCTTATGTTTTCCCTCCCCCTTGATGAAGACATCCAGTCTTCTGTGCCTCTTGCACATCAAAAGGGAAACATGGCAAATTATAATCCTTTTGAAAACTTTGATGATGCTTTATTCCATGATTTTGGAAATAAGGAAGTGCTAGAAGAAGAGATCTATGAAGAAAGTTGTCGAAAGGATCTCGATGAAGTTTCTCTTGCAGAAGGCCTAGACAAGACATTGTTATCTGCTTTCCTTTTTAAAGAAGATGAAATTGTCCCGCCCCTTGCACATAAAGATGAAGAAATGATCAACATAAGTGACGCGGATGATCTTGTGGAAAACCCTTCTGACATGGTTGATCAACATATTGATGATTTCATACATGTTGGGAGACATAGATGGGGTGTGGGTTGCATCATTTTTTATGGAGATCCTATTTATGACGTTGAAGGTAGCTCTCAAGAAAGAGAGCTTGAGTTGCCATCTTCAGAGGACTGGTCTTCATGCATATATGATTCAGATGTTTGGCAGCATGATGATGATATGGTTATAGATTTGTTTCGTCCATTCGTGGATGACTGATCACAGCATACTCAGGGTGATCTTCAGTCATCCTTTGGGAGTTGTGATACATATCCTTTTGGGGATACAGATTTGTTCTATGAAAACTTTCAACCACTTTCGCCCCCGGATTTAGACGAATACGAATACATGGCCATTACAAAGCAATGAAAGACTCATACCACGGAGCAGCAATGTTTTCAACTTGGGGCCCTTCGGAAGGATTTGCAGATGAAGAAGCAGCATATTTTGGATGTGGCAAAAGAGTCCTTAGGACCTGAGGTCGTCCCTTATCTTGTTTCCTCTTCTCTAGGGAATCATAAGGTTTCCTTGGGATCTCTTATCTTTTCTCAGCCTTTAGGGAGCAGTGATATTCTAAGTGAAGATGAAGACGACGTCGTCTATACGTGGTAGTCCTTTTCAAATATGGATTGATCGAGCTTGTGGCTATACTTTCAGGAAGGATTACCGGGATGATCAGGCCGGTGGTTTCTCTTTCCAGCAGGACTTCCTCCCTCCCACCCATCTCCATGAGTTTCATTTCATGACTGATTATGTGTTTATTTATGCTCATGATCATTATGTGTTTCACTTATCTTTGTTGTATTACATAATTAAGCACAAGGGGTGATACCTTGATGAGATGATCAGCTGGTTGTACGATTTCACCTGACATCAGACCACATTTGATCATTAGGGCCCAGGACCCAGGTAAGTAGGTAGGTCATATTGCTTTCTTGCATTTGCATCTTGATTGCTCATGGTAGCTTAGTTGCATGTCATTTTTCCATGTTTCATTTTTCTCTACTTGCATATTGCTTTCATCATATTACATATTTAGTTTAGAAATTTTTGAAAAAAATGCAAAATTTTCTTTCCTAGATTAGTTGCGAATTTTGAAATTTTTTATTTTGATGTATATGGACAAAGGGTGAAAGAGCCACCCTAGATTTTACAGTTTTGTGTTTTAGTGTGGGCACGGGTCATACCAAGATATGTTGAGGTTCGCATGCACTCTACGACGAGTACATGTCCCCGACTAGAAGCTAGATGTTATCCGCATTTCCTAGGGATAACTAAGGAGATGATGTCTCGATGCTCTCAGGTTACAGACATGGAGTACCGAGAGACAGATGGTTGATAGCATCCACTTGCACAGAAAAAGGCCCACCTCACCACCACAGATCTCAGATTCATCACGATGGTATCCACCGCACCAACTTGCTTCCGGAAGACATTGGGTCTTGCCCCATGAGGTACAAGCCAAGTATTATGGTGAGTGTCACTTCAATATTTGAGGCATTTGAGTTTGTTGCATTTAAAAGCTGCTTTTGATTATGTAACGTCTGCTTGGAAGCTATGCTCTTTGCCCCGTTTCACCTTGGTGATTGACATTGCGCCCAAGTAAGTGGTCACTCTTAGGGATGGGTTTGCTACTGAGAGGTCCTCTTGACAGATCATCGTACCGTTCTTGATCATACTTGCCACTTTGCACACTCCATCACCTCATCTCCTTATCTTTTGGGATTTCCGGGTGTACTGACCCAAGAAGGGATTGTCCCTCATTTCATGGGAAGAAGGGGCTAATGGCCTAGAGGGAATGTGGCTGGCAAAAGATAAAAGCCAAATCATAACCTTCCAGATGCTCGCCCAAAGAGGTCTTGAGAACGATGAAATGCTTCTCTTAAAAAATCAAAGACCTGCAAAAGCAAATTCACATTATATAAATGTCCCACTTGTTGAGGTGTGTACACGCATGCGGTGTCCCTTTCTTTCCATGCATATGGCACTCTGTGTACCTCTAGCTTCAAGTGACTCTGTGGTACT
Source organism: Picea sitchensis (assembly GCA_010110895.2). Lineage (NCBI taxonomy): Eukaryota > Viridiplantae > Streptophyta > Pinopsida > Pinales > Pinaceae > Picea > Picea sitchensis. The sequence continues at coordinate 33,666 of SNQJ01S0022791.1, forward strand.
TCCCCCCAAGCTAATCAATTAACCCATAGGGAGTACCCAGTGTTTGGACCTTAATTAATTAATGGCAATAAATAGGCTTGGAAAAAGGATGCATTGAAAACGAAGGTGCAGCACACCCTCTACAAAGGCACCCATAAATGAGACACTACAATCCCTTGTATGTCACGAACCCTATGCCCAAAAGTATTTCCCCCATCTGTATCATCTTCTCCACGTGACTTAGAGAGGGGTTCACCTAAAAAACACTCCTTGACTTAGGGAATGATTCACCCAATAGGTCGCCTTGTCAACCCTCCCATACCTAAACTTGGCAAATTGCATAGAGTCTTTGAGCACTTGTTTAGTTTGATGAGGTGGTTTTTGATGCACATGCTTAGGTGGCTCTTTTATTGATTTGATTTACTTATCATGATGCATTTGACTTGAGATCCTTGGAGGGCGTATTCATTATCTTTCCAGGACCTTGCTTGGTGGACAGTTTTGGAAGAACAAACCTAGCTTGGGCTTCCTTGGGGCTTGAAGCCCACAAGTTGGATACCATGGCCCGCACACTGGATGATGATGATAGCCTTTGGAGGCTTGAGAGACACCTTGGAGGACCTATCCTAGCCCTTTACTAGCCCAACGTTTTGCTTCTTGAGGCCAAAACGACACATTTGGAGGACTTTACGTCACCCTAGGGCTAGGGTTTGGTGGTGGAGATTGACACTTGGCATTTTTGGGAGACACGGAGACTCACCTTGATGGAGAAGGCCCTAACGCTTGGGAAGAAGTCCTTTGGAGGCCCAACAATTCATCTCCAAGCTCAACGTCCTGTTTCTAGTGCCAAAACATTGCCCTAGAAGGGTGACGTCATGTCATTTTTAGGGTTTTTTATGTGCAAATTAAATTTTAAAAGTGTAAAGAAGGGAGGTTGGCCTCCCTATTTTGTGGTTTACCCTTTGTATGTGGACAAACTATGTTTAGGAGGTTTGATATAAATAGAGATCAACCTCATTTCATTATATCATAGCATTCTCACTTGGAAAAATAATCCTTGGCTGAAAGTTGCGCCCTATTTGGGCAATTTTACCTATCTCTCTTTGCTACTATCTCTTGTGATGATTTGTCTTGGTTATTGGATGGAGAAGTAAGGCGCTATCTTTCTTGGAGGCTATTTCTTGTTTTATGGTGGAATTTTCTCAGTTAAAAGGAGTTCATCTTGTTAATGCTTGGACTAGGTAAGGGATCTCTCTTGTTATTGCTTCTTCTCTTGGTTGCAAGGTTAATTTGCTAAGCTTTTGGGGAGTATAAGGGCATAGAACCCCACTAAGCCATCATAATTGTCTTGGAATAATTTGTTGCACAAAGGAATACTAGGAGAAGTAAAAGGGTTTACACCCTCCTAGGTTTTTTCCTGGCTAGTCTTGCTTGCCTTGGGGAGTGAAAGGGCTTACACCCCCGAGGAAGTAGCACAACTAGCGCTTTCATTTAAAAGACTCCATTACCCAATAGTTAAAGGCACTAATCTCTTGCATTGGAGAAATAAAATCATTGCATTGGGATACGTAAAATCACGAGATATTGAAATTGTCTGAATTGGAATATTTTCTATATGCTTAATGCTTGCTAAGGCCACTAGGGCATCTTGTTTCTCCAATGATTTATTGCTTCTGTAATACTTTTATGCTACAGACATTAGGGCTGCAGCAAAACACTTCATAACTTTCAAAATTACCCATCTTCTAACTGTCAAAATTTGCTAGAAAACTACCAAATTAATCTACTTGTTGTTGTGCTTCTTTTGGGTAGTTTACTTGCAAGTTTCGGTGGTTGGAATTTTACAATTGCTACAACCATAAGGTTGCAATAATATATCTTCAATACTTGTATCTAACAGCCTTTAGTTGTTGCTAAAGTCTTGTGCTATCGTACTTGAGTTACACTAGTAATTGCTAGTTAATATCTTGCTTATTTTCTTGGACTTTTAGTGACTTGTTTAGCAGTTTTTCTTATCATTTCATTGCTTATTTATAACATTATATATTGCTTCTAATTGGGACAGCAAACTTCACTTGCTTGTCCATTAGAGTATTGGGCTTGTATCTTGTGTTTTCTTATGTCTCGAGCAGGTACAACAATCTTCCACAGGTACCCAAGCACCTGGCAACCATTGACCATTTCTGAGACTCGTTTCCAAGACATCCTCCACTTAGTACTTTGACTTATAGGAACTTCACTTCCATAACTTCATTTTCCATCTCATTTCCCCCTAGGGTCACCCCGGATTCCCCCCTTGTGTAGGATTTCTCCTTCACTAAAGAGAGGGAAGGATTTATCGAAGGTGATAGTGGATAGACTCTCCCACCATTATCGCCATCTCGTGGATTGGGTCGGGCTTGGCCCAACCTACAGTTTCCACGATAACACTACCCATTGCATAGATCTAATTTTGGAGGACATAGGGAAGTTGGATGGGGTGCAAGATATTGTACATGAGTGCAAACAAATAATCAGATACATTTATAACCATGCTTGGGTGTTGAACCTTATGAGAGACTTCATAGAGGGGGAGCTCAGTCGCCCCGCCATCACACGCTTTGCCACAAACTTTCTCTCCCTCCAAAGCCTTCTGAATGAGTACCAAGCATTGAGACAAATGTTTTGTAGCCAACGATGGATATGTTGGAAATACAGCACAAAACTAAACGCAATTGCTATGAAAATGTCTCTCTTTAAAGATAATTTATGGGATAAAGTCACCAAGGTTGTCAACATGACTAAGCCCCCTGTGAAAGTGTTAAGGATCATGGATGGAGACAAACCTCCAATGAGATACATTTATGAAGGCATGGACAGGGCCAAAGAAGCCATCAAGACTTTCTATAAGGGGGATTCATTTAAATATCTCCCTATATGGGAAATTATCGATTCCAGGTGGGATAGGCAGCTACGTAGTGGGAGCATATCTCAATCCTGGCATATTCTATAATGAGGGGTCTAAAATTCAAAAATATTCCGAGGTGATGAAAAGTGTGATAATATCCATTGGGAGGATGTACCCAGATCAAGACACGCAAGACCAAATCAATATGCAGTGAGATATGTACAAGGAATCATCTGGCATGTGTAGATTTAGCTCAACCCAACATCTTAGATAGAAGAAAATACCAGGTAAAATTCAATTTGTAAATCGTTACATTGTAATTTTGCTAGTTTTCTTTTTCAATTTTGCTATTGCAAAACTTGTAATCTTTGATTTTTTTATAACAACCATTGGTGGATATATTGTGGCTCTGAGACACCACAACTACAAGAATTTGCCATCAAAATTTTGAGTCAACCCTAAAGCGCTTCAGATTGTGAGCGTAATTGGTTAGTATTTGAGCACATCCACACCAAAAAGCGCAACAAGTTGGAGCATGAACGGCTGGAGAAGTTGGTCTTCATCGACTACAGCCTTCAAATGCTCACAAAAAAATTGTGGGCAAAGGATCTAGATCGAATTTTATTAGACGAGATTGATCTAGTCTATGATTGGGTCTTGGATGATGACTCTCCTGCTAATGATTTTAGTTGGCTTGATGAAGAGACTCAAGATCTCCCTAGTGTTCCATTCTCTCAAATGGAAACACCAGATACACTTGCATCACAGTTGTTGTTTCAATCTAGCGATGTTGGCACTAGCTCCTCGAGGGCTTATTCTAGGCGTTCTCATAGTCATGCATGAGATTCGAGATTACACTATCTATTTTGATTTTCTAATAACATTATGAGACTATAAGTTATGTAGTTGAATTGAGTAATATTTGTGAATTTGATCATGGAATCATCTTTCAATTCACTATTATCATTTTGGATATAAATATAGAGTGTCAAATGTAGCGTTATGATATTTTATGAGATGATCTTATGAATTTCTACATAGACTATGATTTTATAACTTATCTGGATTGGAAAATGTATTTACTATATTTTTTGTGCACAAAATTTACCATATTTTGAGTATTTTTTCTCTGAAAAGAGTTGAAGAGTCTTCAAGAGTGACCAACGAAAAGAATCTTAAAAGAGTAAGAGTCTGACAACATTGATTGGTCCACACGTGCCATCTTGGATATTATTTTGCACACACGTTGAGGCATGTTGTTGGATTAAAGGGGGGGGCATCCCTTCTTTTTATGGAGATGATTGAGTGTTATTGACATTCCACATGTCAAGGCCTTGTACCATCGATCCACTTCCTTGATTTGAGGATGACATCCACTTCGAAGGTTACTTTGCACATTTGATGGGACTTCTCACCTTGGGAGATGCCACAAGTCTCTTGAGAAGGTTCTTCGTGGTTTCATGCCCTATTTTGAGGAGACATCCATCTTGAAAAGGGTTGCTTGCACTCATAGTTGAGGATGTCCTACATTGGAGAAGATCTAGGAGGTTCCAAACCCTAGATCTAGGGTTGCATTGCATATTTTGAGGGCGACCTAGCTTCAGAAGCAATTATATTTTTGACAAAGTGCCTAGATTTCTACCAAATGAATGCCATTAAAAGAAAAATGGCCATGAGATTTCCAAAATGTGGTCATAATAGAAATTCGGGAAAAAATTGACATAGTTATGGTGCTTTTAAAATCTACCACGGGAAAATTTTCGCCGCATCTTGACCACTCGTTTGAAGAACGCCCCACATAATTTGATTGAGCATTTCAGTTATTTGGGGAGTTCAATATTGATATATGGCCTTAGTGAAGGGTGCCCTAGCTCTTGAGGCCACACAACCCATATTTTCATGCACCTATTGGAGGCCATCCACTCTTGGGAGATTCTATTCATTGCTTGTTGGGACGTTTCACCTTGGAGAGATATACATCCACCTTAGAGGAGATCTAGGAGGCTGTCATTGCCTACTTTGAGGAGTTGGTTGTGGATTTATCCACTTGGAAGCCTTTGGAGGCTAGACGTTGCACCTTTGACTCATCTTCTTCATTCTTTGATGGGGATACCCCACTCTCTTGGGCATATGTTTGTTCAATACTTGTACATGTGGCCTTGACCACTTCATTATTTTATTCATTCTTGAAAAGTTAGTTGGAGGAAATAATTCTTTACTCCTCCCTAGGCTAGATTTAGGGTTTTCACATGAGAAACTATTATTTTATTGTAAAGGAAGTAGACCTAGACTCTATATAAAGAGTATTCCTTCTTCATTTGTATTCATGGTTGGACTTTTGGAGCTTAATTGACATATCTTCCTTGGAGCATATGTGATGTATAAGGGCTCTTTCTTTATTGGATTTGGTGTCAATTCTTGAAGCTCTTCTATCTTGGTTTCTATTTGGTGCATAAAGATTGACTATGAATGCTCAAGTCTTCTACAAGCTAACAAGATCGATCCATTGAAGGGTAAAGTCTACCACTTGGAAGGAAGACATTTTGGGGTAACTCCTCCCCTTCTTCCTTTGTTAGTTTGGTAATTATTTGATTCCTTTCTTTGACTATCCATTTAGTAACCCTAGCAAGAGTATCAAGTACGTTTATCAAGCTATAGTTGATCCTACCTATAGGGCCTTGGTCTTCATTG
>SNQJ01S0022791.1:60797-71817 GCA_010110895.2 Picea sitchensis
CTGAAACTTAATTACTTTTTGTTGTTTTTCCTTTGCTTTTCTTTTTCTTTTTCCACTTTTTATTTCTTTTTCTTTTTATTTTTCCTACTATAATACACTACTACAGTACGAAGGTTCTCGTGCAAGTTAGACTAATGTGAAGATGGTCAATTTTACTTATAGAGTTTCAATTGACTTCCATTCACAAGTCCTTCCAAGACTTCACCCTTCAATGTTTCTAGCTACACATCACCTTCTTCTGTCACATACTTGATCATGTATGGACCTAACCAATGCATCCTAAACTCCCTGGGGTGTTGCATGAGCTTGTTGTCGTATAACAACACTAAGTCTCCCCCTTGAAACCCTTTCTCTTTAATATGTCTATCATTGCATGTTTTTTCTCTTGCCTTCTGGACTTGTTGATGGAATCATGCGATAAATCAGTCTTCCTCGAGTTGTACCAACTGTGACAATATTTTCTTCTACTGTACCAGAGTCTGAAAGATTTGTAATCATTGCAACGCACAGTCTTGACACAATGAATTCCATCGACATTATTACTTCTTTCCCATATACCAACCTAAAAGGCATTTGTCCTGTCAACTTTTTGTTTGTAGTCCTATATGCCCATAATACTGCAAGGATCCTTAAGTCCCAATCATCCATTCCTACATTGTAGATCTTGGTCAGAGCATTCTCTAAAATTTTATTGAAGGCTTCTATTGTCCCATTTTCCTAAGGGTCATACAGCGTGCTCCTCTAGTGGTGAATTTGGAACTCCTTAGTCAATGTTGTAATCGTCTTATTCAAGAAGTGCATTCCTTGATAACTCAATAGAATGCGTGGATATCTAAATCTTGTAATGACATTTTCAAACATAAATTGTGTAGCAGTCTTTGTAGTGCAGTTTGCGACCGATGCTACTTCTGCCCATCTGGTCAAATACTCTGGCGTCGTGATTATATACCTAGCTTCTGATCTCCTAGCTGATGGATTGATCGCTCCAATGAAATCTATTTCCCATTTCTCAAAATCATGCAATGTAACTTGTGGATGCAAGGGCATCTCATCCCTTATGGATGGCTTTGCAACCCTTTGAAAAACATCACATGCCTAGGAATATTCCTTAGCATCCTTGTGAAGTGTGGGCCACTAGAGCCCTGTGCACAAAATCTTTTGCATATTCGCTTTACCTAAATAGTGCCCTCCTGCAATACCTTTGTGCGCTTTTGATAGTATGATTCACCTTTCATGCTCTAACACACATCGTTTTAATATCCCATCTGCACCTAACTTATATAAGTTCCTTGCAATTAACTGATAGTTCGCTACCTTAACCACTAATTGTTTCTTTTGTGCAACTGTCATGTTCGATGGAACCATTCCTTTACTTAATAATTGCACAATGTCTAGGAAGTAGTCATCCACCATTCAAACTGCAAATAAATGTGCATTCGGTAAACTATCATCTAGGTTCCCTGCATCCTCACCAGATGGTATGTGCGATAAGTGATCTGGTCCTGCATTCAATTTACCTGGATTAACGATGACTTCAAAGTCGTAATCTTGGAACAATAACAACCATGTGCAAATTCTCCCCCCCCTACATTGGCTTGTTCACTAAGTATGTTAGTGAAAAATGGTTCGTATACATATTGAAATGAGAACCCAACAAATAGTGTCTAAACTTCTGCAGCGCATACACCATTGTTAATCCCTCGCATTCTATTGTAGTGTAGTTATTTTCTATTGTTGACAACTTCCCAATTGCATATGCAATTGGATGGTCTGACTCTCCTTCTCTTGGTTGAGATAATACGACACCCAAAGCTATGGACGATGCATCCACATGAACATGAAATTCCCTCTTCCAATCTAAGAATGTCAAAATTGGCGCAGTCACTAACTTCTGATTGAATGTGTCCAATCCTTTTTGGCATTCCTCATTCCATTGGAATTTAGCTTCTTTATTCAACAACTTCTCCATAGGTGTTGTAATCTGTGCATATCCCTTAATGAACTTATTGTAGTATCTTGTATTTCCCAGGGTTGCTCTTAACTATCTTACTGTTGTAGGTGGTTGTAAGTCCAAAATCACTGCAATCTTGGCAGGGTCCACTACTAAGCCTTGCTTACATACCACATGGCCCAACAAAATTCCAAAAGGTGCATAGAAAATACATTTCTTCAGATTCAACGAAATCTGACATTGTCTACACCTATCCAACATTCATCATAGTACTTCTATGTGATTATTCAAAAGACTAAACACAAACCAATCATCTAAATAAACTTCAAGGAACTTATGAATACAAATTTTAAAGGCCCCGACCACTACTCTTGAGAAAATTGCAGGTGCACTATTCAACACAAAAGGCATCACTGTGTATTGGTAGCTTCCCCACTCTGTTGCAAAAGTAGTCTTATATTTGTCTTCCTGCGCAATCTTTATCTGGTGATATCCTGAGAATCCATACGTGAAGGAATAGGCCTCTTGCCCCATACATTCTCTAGCACTGCATTTGTAAAAGGTGTCAGAAATGGATCATGTAGGCATGCATCATTTGGCTTTCTTAGGTCTACACAAATTCTGATCCCCCCTGTTTTCTCATCTTGTCTACCATTGGACTTATCCATTCTAATTCCACCAGTGGTTCAATAATTCATGCTTCTGACATTATGTCTATCTCTTCCTTTACCTTCTCTTTATACTCCAAATTCAATCTACAGGGCCTATGTATTATTGGCTTAGCATCTGGTTTCAAATGGATCTTCATTTCTCCTAGCTCGCCAGTTATCCCTTTCATTTATACAAACTTTGTTGGGAATAGATCTTGATACTCGCGTAGTAAGTATGCAATTGTTTCCACAGTTTCATCATTCTAGTAGTCTCCTATCTGCGCAAAATTTGGATTCTATTTTGTCCCAATATGTACCTTACGCATCCTTAGTGGTTGTGCATATGCAACTAATTCAAGCTCTGAACCTTCCACTCTGCGTTTCCCCTCAGTTTTAGGTATTTGTATATTTCTTGGATCCTCCTCATCTTGATCTTCTTGAGCCATGTTATAACATTCCAGTAGTTCACGAGCTATCATAGAAGTTCTATGCGCACTATGTAAGTTTTAAACCTGCGAAGTAAAGAAATGCATATAGATTCTTAAGCAATACATAAATTAATCAATGGCTCATACGCAGAATACACAGAGATTTTTACTGGAAAACCTTTCTTATTTTCATTATATCGAATTTCACCATTCGCCATACAATATATACAATGTTTTTAGGTATTCCATAGATACCAAAACCCTAATCCCTTAATCCGGGATTAATTTACAAATCCGCTAAAAATAGCAAAAAACCGCAGTTGTCGTATCTGACGCACCCACACACACACACACATGCAAAGAATATAACACATACCCAACACACTACACACAGGTACTACATCCATCGACCCTTCTTTCGAAAAACCCTAGTTCTAATGGCCTACAAAGTTGCCTCTACAAACGGGGATTCATCTTCAAAAGTAAATGTTACCTTATACCTTTGAGTTAGCTCATCCCAATCCGCGATTTCTTTGCTCATTTCTAGTTCTAAGTACCATTTCTTGGGGATCATATCCAATGTATGTATGAACTTATGCGCCCATTCTTTCTTTTGTATCGAACTCCATGTATTTCTGCATTGCGCAATATGATTTGTTTGGTCACTTACTCCTGTATATTTCTATGCAGTATACTCAACCTCGGTACCAAATCTAACTTGCATTAATATTTTACACTGTGACCAGCCTTCTATTCCTTCTTTATGTGAAGCCCACCATCTGGCTAGAGTGGGTTTCAAGACAACATCTAATGCCAACAATCTTTTTTGTTTAGGTATCTGCAACTCGAGTGCCTTTACAAAAAGAACTTTATATCAGTCAATCCATCATACTTGGGTGGGTCACACAACTTGATTCCAATCCAGCGCAACGATCTAGTAATGCAGGCACACTGTCTGATTGACACTTCATGAATCCTTTGTTGCCAATGTTTTAGTCCTTCCTCTAAATCTGATGCACATGAGCTAATGCTTCTCCAACTTAGGGCGCCATCTGTAGTCGGATTAATGTAGTCATCCGCACAATCATATTGTATATATTATCAATTTTGTTCCCTTTAGCTGGTTCGTTATACCTCTTTCCTTCTGTTAGATCCAATGGTGCAGTAACCTTCAAGTCCCCTACTTCAAAGATCATTTCCCTTTTCTTTAAATTAATAATTGTCTGATTGTCAAAGGCCCATTCAAGCCCCATTAACATCGGGTATGGTTGACTATCATCCACAATCTCAATGAATTTGAAATTTGCTACACTACACACTTTGTCTATATTCATAGGTACCCTTAACAACCAACCAATTGGTATTATTTTGTGTTGTTTTACCAATCTTAGCTGGATGGGATATCGAATCAACTTTGGCTTCCCCCATCATTTCCCATGTTTGCTTCAACAAAACATTGACATTAGAACCCAAGTCTAAAATGACATGGTCCATGTCATAATCCCCAATCTGCTCACTTAATATGAACTCGTCGTTCGTCCTATTTTTGCACAGTACCTGATTCACTACCCTTTACGCGGTAGGGAATTCCATTTATTGCATGCAATGATCAATCGTTTTGCGCAATGCATTCAATGCAATTTCATCTTTCATCAATGCTAAACAACTTCTCATAAATTATTTCAAAGGAATTTCCTTTTCAAGGGGCCTTTCCGGGGTAGCACAATCATAGATCAAAGGCCTATAAACCGTAGGGGTTGCGGATGATGTTGATGTTATCCAATCCAGTCCTAGAATTTCCTTCCTTGTTTGTTGATATGTCTTTTTTTCTTGTTGTGGGTCAAATGTCGGCATATGTCCTGCTGATTTCCTCACCTATTTCTCACTCTGCCTCCCTTTGTTTGTCACGTCAGCTCCTATCTTATCTCCTCTGCTCGTCGCAACTGCTATTTTGGGTCCTTCGTCATGTATCTGTGTTGATATCTTTTGTACTTTCTGATTCAAGTTCTGGTTCTGATTCCCTCTTGCTTGCCACTTTGCAAGTAATTGAGGACAATCTTTGTCACATGATCCAATGCTCTACATTACGTGCAGGTTGCACAAGGATTTGGGCAATCACGGGCTAATTGTCTCGGTTGATTACAATTGTAGAAGATTATTGGGCCTCTACCTCCTCTGCCAAAACTTCGTCTACCTTGACCACTGCCAAACCTTCCTCAACCTCCTGGACTAAAGACTCTCTAATTATTATACTGTGGACCACCTCCTTCTATCGCAACATTTTACTCCTGAATTCTACACATGTTTGAAGTGCRGTCTCTCATCAAATCGAATGYGCGACATTCCTTCTCTTCTTGCCCTACTGACTTGCAAAAGTTACAAAATAAGTTATGAGGCATATTATGGTATTTATGCAGCAATGGGAAATTAGGTGTATGATTTCCCCATGTCTTACATATTTCGTAGTACCCCCCTCCTGGTAATGGGTTCGGTACTCCAATTTCCAAATGTTGCACAAAAGCTGGGAATTCATCCTTATGGTGGCCTTCAGTCCTACACTTGGTACACCAAACTTGTTCCTACTTCTCCTTTCCTTTCGTCAATTCCACTAGTTGGATTGTCAAGGCAGCTAACTGCGTCTAGACTTTAGCCATCCCCCCACCATCTCCTACAAAAGATGTTTCCAGTTTCATCGCAATCTCCAAAACTTCAGGCTGCGACACAATCTTATGTTGTATCAACAAGCAACGAATGTGTGGAAATAGTCTTGCAATAAACCATTCTCTGTGTTGTTGATCATGAATTTGAAATGTCAACATATGCATTAAATCCTTAAATCTTTGATCATAGTCCCACACTAACTCTATCCGCACTTGTTTGATTTCCTTCAATTCTGTGATGTACTGTGACCTAAACTTCAACTTCTTGAACTCTTTCAATAATTATTGTTGAATTTATGCTAGTGTCCTTGCTTGGCCTATTGGTGTGGTACTCTGTAATTTCATGTACCACACTAATGCATGACCTCTAAATGTTGTTGCCAATTGCGCAATCTTTGTGGCCTCATCTTGAACATTCTTTGCAGCCCAAATTGTCTCACGTACAAATAAATGATGTTCTGGGTCCTTCGACCCAACTCCCTATTGTTAGTAACATTCCTCGTCTGAAGCACAAGAGCGATCAGGTCTGCAAGTTGCACAAGAAGTGCCCGAGCGCGACACGGGAAAATCTCGTTTTTCGGGTTTCCTGGCAAGTAAGTAGGCGAAATTATGTTGTCGACGGTCCAGATTCTTTCATAAGAGCAGATCGACGGTCAGCAGGAAATCACGGATAGCAGAGTTGCGCCGAGATTAGCGCAAATAGATCGCGCCCATATTGTACGCAGGGAAGAATAACAACCGTCCATCCAAAGGATGCGTGGCGCGAGATCCAGTCGCGTCGAATTTTCGGCAGTCGCGAGTTCAAGGGGTGAAGGTTTTATGTCGTTGTACATTTCGAAACCTCGAACCCCGAAGCGCCGAGAGCGCCCAAAGGCGGGCCCACAATATCGAGGAGCAGTCTCAGCCGTCCATGTAAAGGGGACATCTGGTGCGCGATTAAGCTCCCCACCTTTTCGCCCATCGTGATTTCGAAGCGCAAGGAGAAGCTCCCTCACATCCCCGATGCGCGAAGTGACGACAGCGTGCAGGACCTGGGGCCCACAACATCGTTGGGAGAGTTCAGAACCGTCAGATCTAGAGGGGCGCATAGCGCCAGATTAAGCTGTCTCGACGTTTCGCTCATCGCGATTTCAAGAAACAGGGATCAGCCCCTTCCTATTCGCGAACGTCGAAAGCGCCTTGGGAATAAGCAGAGGGTCACAGCCCGTGATCACTCGAGAAAGAAAGGAGTTGCGCAAAGGGGGGCCCAAAGGTGTCGAGTTTCAGTCGCAGAGAGGCCCGTCCCGACCTCCAGTTGCCATCGGACCCGACCTCGATCTTGGTCTTCGCTTGGAGTAAATGAAGACAAGAAGGGGTGGTTGAAACCTCTCCTCATTCATTAAGTGCAAAGTATGGAGGTCCTGGTGAGCGGTCTGCTCGAAAGGGTCCTGTGTACCCATTTTTCCAGAGAAGCCATGCCGAGTTCTCAACTAGCTGAAGGAGGTCTGCACACGCTAGCTCGGCACTTAATGGCTTAGCTACTCCCCTTGCAGGAGCCATGCGCAGTTAAGGTGGTGTTTGACAAAGAATTCCCGCCCTAATTTGGCTGAAGGGACACCAAGCCTCGAATGACTAAGGACGCCGATGTTAGGCGATTTTCTCTGAGTATATAAACCGAGTCTTTGTATTTTGTAATCTATTGATGGTTGAGCGAGGCTCCCGATTGTAAAGTTTTGATAAAGCGTTGGTCGCTCTGGTTAATGTATAATGCATTGGAGACTTCTTACTTTATGGATGTCAACCTCTTTTCCATCTCTTTGTTTACTGTGTTAGAACAACTCGGAATTGGAGGATCCAGTCAAGTTGTAGTTGTTATAGGATGATGTAGGTTGGATCACTGTAAGAGTTGCATTGTTTCTAATTGTTTCCTGTGATTTTCTTAGCATTGAACGACTCAGAATTGGAGGATCCAGTCGAGTCACCCTTCAACTCCTTGAGGCTCTGGACCAAGAGGATCTTGGTTCCCGATTTTTTCATCTTCAAGCTTCCGAAGGCCTGTAACCCGAGGCAGTCTCGCTCGCCCTTCTCACAAGTCTTCCCTCTACCACCCTTTAATGATCTACTGACAGAAGTTGGATCAAGATCTCCCTTGCTTTCTACATACCAGGCCCAGTTTCCTGAGTTAAAGTTGTATCTTCTTGAGTGTTTATCCATTCGATCACCTATTCAAAACTATCGTGACATAAAACTGATGGGCGTTGGGCTCTGCGCCCGCAAGCAATCCAGTGGTGACTTCTGATGCTAACACCTATAACTCAGGCATTCCCAATGTATTGTTTAACTTTGCCATGGTGTTTTTCATAGTACCTCCCCCTGGTGAGGTTGGTTGATTCTAACTTGACGTATTGCTTCTACTGCTCTAGCTATAATTGTTTTGTCTTCCTCCACTAACTATAAGTACTTTTGACAAATCCTCAAATGTTATCTCGGATCTAGGTGACACACAAGAGGTCGTGAATCGACATAGGATCGAGCTTGAGTAGGACTTAAGGGTTCTTCTATTATAGGATTGAACCGAGAATCCTCTTCCTCTCCTTCTATGTATGATATTTCTATGTTTTGGACAATTACACACGATACTCTCCTCTCGTACTCACTCTGTTACTTTCCTTTCTCAGCCCCGATCTTCAAACTCTTGTACCTTCTTCCATTGCGCAATACTCCAAATTCGTCTTCTTCTTCTGATACACCTTCTTCATTTCTCTGCATCCTCAATCGTTCCCTTCTTTCTTAACTTCTTTCGTTATTTTTTCCTACCTTCAGACCATCCCCTGGTCATCCCCAGTTCCCCTATGTGTGTGAAGTGCTTGAGCAATCAAATTCCATCGTCATCGCACATTTTTCGCACAACAACATCTTTATCTAGATACCCAATGCTTTCATAAACCTTCCGCGTAGACCCTTAAAGAAATCCCTCTCTACGACACTATATGATTGGGTACAATCTACTACAAATTATGTAATATAACCTCCCAATATGCTATTCAAACAGAAATTGACTGCACAGGAAGTAGTGTTGCTTACATAATTCAATTGTCTTACCAACTGAGGGGTCCAGTTCCTCGAGGTTGTAGTTCGGTATCTTTCGATATTCTCCACTAACATTTTTAACAATTCGGTGAAAATAATAAGAGATTCACCAAAGAAAATATCATGCAGCTATGTGAACAGATACCTTTGCAACCATTTTTCATTGCTCATCCAAGGGTTTCTATTATGTCCTTGGGAAAATTCTCACTCTTTCCTTTCCAAGCATTCGACGATATATTTCTTAGTCGACCTCCAAAACATTCCCTCAATTACAAATTATGGGTCCCAACAATGGAACCATTTGTTGGTATGCGGTTATAAGACCCTAGGTTCAGTTTATTCACCAACAAAACCCTTCAGATACCGACCCTTTCGGCATCACTTGCATGCAAGTGAAGTCTCACTCGAGGTATCTATTGTGGCTGTAGGAACTGAGTTTATGCAGCGACAAGGGGATGTGAGGCTATCATCATATCCATTACTTTTTTCTTTTTTCTTTTTTTACTGGGGAAATCGACAACTCGTGATTCTCATACTCGCGTGACACGAGGTCGATACCTGTCCACTGCCACTATAATCCCAGGTGTGCCACACAACCCACAAGCATGGAGCACAAGTAAATCAAGGTGAGAATCAAACTTGAGACCTCCTTTACATATTTCCTTCAATTTACACAACACTTGCCAATCGGTCTACACCCCTGCGGGTACATCATATCCATTACTAATTATCCACCACATGTGCAATAGATTTATTCATACCCTTTGATTAGTTAACAAACTCTATTGTGCAGAACCCTTATAACATAGACTGCAATATACATGACCCACCGTATCATTCATTATTACTGCAAATCAATTATATAGTAAACATATCTATACTAATCATGCATAAATATAACATCCATGAGCAACTGCATCAAAGGACACATTCATACAAAAGATTTAACATGGTTCACCCAATCCTTGGGCTACATCCACAACCAGTGGCTTCTATAATAATCTTCATTCAATAATCACCTCAGCCTGTGCACTACGCTTACAATAGATACAACATATTATATCGTCAATCTATCCTAGCTACTTTAAATTGCATGCCTCTCTCTCTTCAAAATCTATCCAAAACCCTAAGTAAGGATTTTCCCTCATAACCAACCTAATCCCCCTTTTTTCAGTCCCATATTCTTCCCCAATCCATTACATATTTATACATAAAGTTAGGGCTCAGAACCCTAATAGTTTATCCCCAAAACCCTAATATGTCCTAACTGTTTTCCTTCTTTTTCGTTAGCATGTTGTTTTTCCTTCCTTTGGACTTGCATGCTACTTTTGCATGCCTAACTGTTGTTCTTCCTGCTTTTGCGCACGCTCTAACTTCTTCTTTGACCCCACAAACTGCTCCCTTTTCTTCTTTTGCGTGCGCTCTTCAAAACTTAGTTATTCAAAATGTATGTCCAATAACAATGTTACTAGAGCATCCAGAATGGTGGAAGCCATATTTATCAGTTGGTGAAGCAAATATCTCCCTTCAGGATGGAGAGTTGTCTAATAAGGATAAGGACACTAGCGTAGAGGATGAAGATGTGTGTAGTAACTATGGTGAAGTTGCTCGATTCGCAGGTGTTGAGGCTTCAAAATCTTGTCCTATTTATGATGATGACGATGTGATGGCACCTAACTATGACGTGGATTCAACACCTTATCCTATTTATGACATGTATAATGATACATGCATGATTGTACCAGAATATGACAAAGACTAGGAGCTATGCGTGGAGGATGACAAAGAAGGGGTTGAATTGGTGGATGAGAATAAATCAGAAATCTTGTTTGAGGATGATAGTCCACATGAGTCCCATCATTGCATGGTATCATCTAGTGATTCAGTTGGTTTTGATGTAGATATAATTCTTTCGGATGAAAGTAAATCGAATAATCCCTTGTCTGATAGCCCACACCATGTTGATGAAATTGAACAAAGACCCTTAGCATTGCGTGATTTAGAGGACCAAATATTGGTCAAAGAGGAGAAAATTTTACAAATATTGACAAGGGCATTTGGTGCTCATAAGTTCATTAAAGATCTTATTTGGAAAACCCAGATGGAGGAGAGACAAAAAGGAGTTGCGGGTAGAGTCACTAGTGCTTAATTACACATAATCAAAGAAGCACTAGATCAGATGAAATCAATTTATTTGTAGTTGTTCATGGATAGGGACCTTGCTCTCAAGTTCGTTGAAGACAAGGAAAGGGAGGTTGAGGA